>JAQQAC010020896.1:1040123-1087116 GCA_029783875.1 Phataginus tricuspis | reverse complement strand
GGGGGGCAGGGGAGTAGAAATGCACAGGGAAACGGGATCAACACGTGCCACTGGCTCTCCGTGGCAGCAATAAGCCTGCATGTTTGGAGACACAGACTGCGGAACAAGACTTTGCTTGATGGCCAAGTCGTCTGCAGAAAAGGTACCTCTTCCCTTTCATTTGAAGGTTGCATATGATTTGTCTGGTTGATATAACTTCCAGCTGTTCAGGACTACTTCACCTGACCTCCTAAGGGCTCCAGCAAGCAGTCGTTTCCCTGCCTGCCTGACTGTCTTCAGCTCTTATCTGATAACAAATGACAACTCTTCTTAAAATCGCATGGTTTTAATACAAACGAGTCAACAATGGACTCTTTCTCCAGCAGAGCTTCTCTTCTGGGGTGATTTCATGTGGGCACCGATCTGTCTGCATGCTGCCCGGAATTGTTATTAAACAGCAGCCTGTGTATTTGAGGCTGTTGTCCAGGTGGAGGGGTGGGACGTGCTAAGTGGCCTTTATGATTTAATGTGGCCTCTCCTGGTGGCGAACTCTAAGGAGAGAGAGGTTTGCAGAGAGTGCAATGGTATAGTTACCACCAGAGTAAAACATTTATTGCTTGACTCGGGAAGCCATTTATAAAATCAGCACTTTTTTTTTTAAACTGGAAAAATGCTAATGAAAGTCATATATCTATGTTCCTTTTGTATTTTGGAATCTTATTTGTTCTTGCCTTTTCAGATAAAACTTTTTCTGATATTTTCTTTCTTTCAACAATACCAAAAGGTTGATAATGTTTTAACTTTCTTAGAGAAATAGTTCTGTGCTTTTGTCGTAAAACAAAGTGATGGAAGGGGCTCGCACTGAAACAGCACAGTGTGGCTGGCTGGCAACCCCAAGGAGGCAGAGAGAGTCGCCCCGGTTAACTCCTGAGTGACTGCTCGCGTGTGAGGTGGCACGGAGAGCTTTGGGAACCTCCTCTTGTTTGGTTTGGATGCTAAGCTGGAGGACCATGTAAAATAGCATGGGTTCAGGGGACTTTGTGAGCCTTCTTTGACCAGAGCATGCATTTACCACACCCTCAATGATGGGGGTATTTTTAGAGAGACTGCCTAGGGGGTAGCTGTCAACCGCCTGACTCGGGCATTCACAATTCTCATCTATTACATGCAATACGGCACTGCCCAGGATACACATTCTGCTCTAGAGGTTCAGGGGCCTGTGGGTACAGTGTAAGAAGCACGCAGCGTCCATCCCCAATCTTGTCTGACTGTGTTGCAAGCTTAATAAACAGGAAGATTAGACATTACTGGTTTAATCCAAACTATCACTTGAAAAATCTCTAGCTCAGCAATGAAATTCCCTCCCAGACTAGGATTTGGGGAGATGGATGTGTTCTGCGGTGCTTGAAGGATGCAGCCCGAGACCGGGTAAGTCGGCAGTGCGCTCCGGTGCTGCGGTGCGGCAGCGATGGGCTCCCGGGAGCCGGCCCCGCGCTCTCGCAGGCAGGCTCCAGCCCAGCAGGTGCCCCTGCACGGAGGCTCGGCTTCCTCGCAGGGCTGGGCCTGCCCGTGTGCCAGCCTTCCCTGTCGCTTAGTGTTGTCAACTTATCAATTTCCAGCCTCCACTTCGGGCCTGCTAGTTTCCTGTCTGAAAGCATTATTACTTTTGTCCATGTGGCAAAATAATTAGCATACAGATAGAGGAGGCCGCGTCTGAGCGCGATGGAGGGATGTGCGGTGGAAAGTTGATTGGGTGAATGGGGAACAAATGGTGGGCGTGCAGAAGCATTACAAGAGTTTTGTAGTCGTGGAGCAGGTTGGAGAATTTTCTGGGTGAGTCCCTAAGATGGAAGGCAGGGGTGGCTGCCGTGGGAAGGGCTGCTTGTGAGAGCTGGCCCAGCCGGGGGCGCGGGGCTGCCGGCAAGGAGGACGCGTTTGGGAGCCTTGGTTTGCGATTCTGCAGGTTTCTCTTTGATGTTCCCTGCAGGTAAGTGGGTCCTGTTCTCGTTGTGTCCAGAGCGTGGGCTCCACTTCCAACTGGAGCAAAGTTCAGCTCCTCAGGGTCAGCAACCAGAGAACCGTCCGCTGCTCATTTGGGCCCTTGCTTCAGGCACCTTCTCGTGCATATGTCTGAAGTGAAAATTAACTGTTTAGAGATTATTGTTTTTCAGAGATTTATAGAGTCATTATTCGATGTGTTTAATTAATATTTTTTGGAACACTATATCCAGACCAGTAAAATTACAAATGTTGTTTCAATGAAAGCCCAGACATCATTAGTTTTGACTGGTATATATTTTTCCTGGCTGGAAGATTTTAGCTGATTTAACCAGCAACTTACTGGAGATTGTAGAAATCGAATCGTTTCTATTTCAAGAAATAGAATCTACTGATAGGAAATATAAAAATTAGCATGCCCTCGAATACTTTCAGTTCTGTTCAGAAAAATGGAGCCTGCTTTTACAAACCAGTTTTCCGAGTTGAGAAATAAGTCTAGAGCCTGATGGAATCCTTGTTTTCTATTGTCGTCGGTGACACACATTCCATGTATAATTCTGTGACTACTACGGCAATATGGGCTTTTAGGGTTTAGCTAAACATACTTCAGTCTCCAGGAATTCACTGATAAATAGTTCTATCCTGTTTGCAGAATCCCTACTCTCCTTAAAAGGTAAGGTTTGATTTTAACTGACCTAATTATTTCATCTGCTTTCAAGGCAGAACTTAAGTAGAAATTGTGGTGCTCCCACTGACTGTTTGCAGTTCCCTGAATCTTCCAGATTACTTGGTGATTTTTATCTTGCTTTATTTTGGGGCTTCCTTTTCAGAGTTGTTTTAGCTGTTTGCTTTAGACAATGACAGTGAATATTGACAGAAAAATCAACTTTCTGAAGGGTCATCTCTTCTGTTTAAAAAAAACAAACAAACTATGCCTTTCCAAAAGAGAAGAAGAAAAAAAAAAAAACTACCTCCAATGAACCTAAACCTCAAACGTGAGATACTGGAAAACAAATTAACCCTTCATATGAAGCTTCTGACACTTGATCTTGACAATTTTCCCCCTCATATTTTAAGTTTCTGAATGCATACACTGAGTTTTTCATTTTTTTGCATAAAAGGTGAATTCTCTATTTTTACATCTATGAATCTATATAATCAAATTATTTTTTCCATTTTATGTTTAAATTTGCCAGCAATTTACAATGAGAGAACAGCTGAATTTAAAAAATTTAACCCGAATAGCATCAAATACAGAACTGTTCTCAGATTCATAAACTCTTACTTAGAAAAGTAATGTTTCTATTGTTTTTCCATTGTTACATTTCATTTTAGAGTCAATCCAAGCTTGTTGTGATTAAAATAACTCCTTTTAGCTTTCTGATAGGTTATAACAATCTTTGGGCAAAATATCAACATTTAGTATTTAACCTCAGGTGCTCATCTACAGACAGAGGTGAGCACTGGGACGTCGCCCACTGCAGCGTGTCCTTTGTGCCTGGCCACCTTTCATAGGTACAGTCCAGCTTTTCTTTTAAGGGCCAAAATTATGTCATATTAGTTTCCACTTGACAGAGTTACTTTATGCCACTCTCTGTCACATTAATTCTCAGCACTGTGGAGTTGAGAAGGGCTTCCCTTCTAAGACAGTGAGAGGCCCCAGAGCTAGAAATACAGTGATGCGTATTTGACTGGAAAGGTGATTTCTAAGGGATTTTTTTTTTCTTACTTTAGCTTTAAGGTTGAAGATTTACTTTGGCAAGAAAAGCAGATTTTCATAGTAGAAATTTTAAGCAATCAATGAGATGCCCAAATATTGGCTGACAATCAGACATACCCTGGTTTCACTGGGGGACATGGTGGGTGTGCAGGAAGGCATCCATCCTGGGGGGCTCAGTGCTGCGGCAGGAAGCCTCTGAGGACCTTCCCATTGATTGAATGAAGATGGGTGTAAAGAGTTTTCTTTCCAAAGGTTATTTGACTTTATTTCTTTGAAATCCTGCACTATGGTGCATGTTTTGCACTCTGAGGAGTACTACAGTTAATCTTTCTAAAGGTTTTGTGGGTGGCTGTATATATACAGCCAATGTGAAAATGCTGTGTGTAGCCCCTGGGTTAATCTGCGTAGCATGTAAACCTGCCTTAGATGTGTTTGTGTGCTCGTTCATATAGTTGAAGGAACTTTATGAGTCAATATCACATACTGACTGCTTTTCACTAAAGTCTGACTGCTTAGAGAGTGCACTCAAATTGCTTTAAAGAAAATTACCTCAAGATTATTGGATGTTTGCTGGGGATATTGTCAGGTTTGGAATGTCAGCCTTGGGTCTCTAAATCAAACAACTCATGAATTAATAATTTATAGGGTGGGGGTTCTTCTTGTACATTGACAAAGATTTTCATTATAGGATTTCCTGTTCAAACACAGTTTTGAGTAGTATCTTCATGTCGTTCTCAACCTAGGTGCATAGTATATGTCAGTAGCACTCAACAGCATGGGGTTTTCCAAGTCAACATTGCTCTTAATTCCAGGGCTGCTGCATTACTCAGCCCCGACAGGGATGGGCAGTCCTCAGGGACTGACTCTAAACTTGGCCCACTTCCCGTCCACACCAGCCCGTGCCATCCGAACAGGAGCTGGAAGCACAGAGCATTGTCGCCATGAAACAATGCTAGCCAGACTGCTGGTGGAAATAATCAAGTCTGCAGGGCACCCCATAGAGAGCCATCACATCAAGGCTGCTCTGGAGCTGTCTGCTAGATTGTGGACATTCAGAAATCAACGCCACATCTGCCAGTGGGCCCTCTGGTTCACCGAAACTCCCACCTGCCTGATGCATCTGGGCAAGAGCCTTTCAGAAATCAGTTTCCTTCAGGATAAATTTAATATGTCTTGAGGGCCAGGCACAAGCAAATTGATTCTATCTCTGCACCAGGAAAACTCATAAACATCTGTAAGAACACAGATTTTCCACAACCCCAGGATTAGGGATGCTATTCTGTGAAACATCCCAAGCTCCCCCCCTCCACACCTCATGCCAGCATGGCATTTTTTAATTAGGAAGTTGATTAAAAAGGGCACAGTAGACCACGGATGTATGGTCCTTTGGCATCCGTCCAGCTGTTTGTTGTCTGGTGGGGGAAAGCGCTGTCCCTCAGCAGTTACAGGAAGGCGGGAGCAGGAGAAGGATGGGGGCGGAAAGAAGGAAGGTGGCCCCAGCTTTGCCACAGAAGCATCTTCTGCAGACAGACTAGCTGGCTTCCTTCAGGCAACAGCAATGGCTCATCCTCTGGACCCACAGAGCGAACTGGATGCATTATGCCGAGAAGTTCTGTGGCTCTGAGCTCTTAGTGTTCAATATAATAGGTCGTAATTATTTGTATTTTCTGGATTCACATTTATGCTTGACCTCCTATCCGGTAGTTTGGAGTGAATGGTGATAGTTGCCAGAATAGGGCTGTGCTGTTTATCTCCAAGAGTAATGGGTTTTGTTTTTTGTTTTTTCTTGCCTTTCTTTTTTTCCTAAGGGAAATTCCTGTCTTCGCTGGCTCTTTTTGAGGGTTGGATTACATTATCAGAGGAATAAAATTTCATGCCTAATTGTGCTGCTCCTCGGGCCAATGTGTTGTGAGCAAGTGCCATGTTATGAATTGAGCTCTGTCCACGCCTTGTAGTGTGTGAGTGCCTTCCCCAGTCCACGTGCACCAAAGAAGTGCAAGAGGACACCCACCAGTGAGCTTTGACAGACTGCTGACACTGAGACAGACATTAACTCAGGGCTTAAGATCAGGGCAGCGCATCTCCCCCCTGACAATTTCAGCTGCTGGGCAGGTATTCTCTTTGTTCTTTTTTCCTCGGATCCTACCTGCAAATTTATTAATTATGTTTAGATTCTGCATTTTAGAACAATGCAGGAGTCAGTAACAATGATGGGCAGCCCAAGGGCTCCCCCCACCATCTTTTCCTGGAAAAAAATATCAAAGTCATTGCTGACAATTAAAGGCATGGCCCCTTAGACCAACTCCTCCTACGTCCTTAGAGCGTTAACGGAATGCTTCATACAGCATGTATTGAGCACCTATTATGTGCACATCCCAAAGAGGGAGCTGACAGGCAAATTTCTGACCTATAATGAGTGTTCTATATTTTATATATGTGTTATTTTATATATGCAAAAATTTTATATATATATTTCATATATATTTATATATTTCACATGTATTTTTCTTTTAACCATTACATATATTTATATGTAATATATTAATATAAATACATGTAATATAGCTAATATTTTATACATATTATACGTATATGACATATTATGTTTATATTTACATTTATAGATTATATATAAATATACACTTATTTAAAAATATATACATTTCTGATAAGGGGAATCACCATCTCCTAGCTGTGCTTTTTCTTGAATGCATTTTGAAATAGATCAAACTGCTTTTCTGATGGAACAATAACAGTGGGGTAAACACTGGTGTCCCTTTTTAGATGATTAATACTTCAGGGAGCCAGGTGATCACCGTGAAAATCAGCTCTCAGTCGCACAGCATGCATCACCGTATTTCTCTACTTAATTAAATATATGGCTGGAGTTTACCTCCCTCTTGTAAAATCTCGAGCTAAAAAGTCCGACTCTGTGAGGGCTCTGTGTGGTTGGTCCTCGCTCACCAGGGTTTCTATGCCCAGGTCAGCTGTCCCCTTGTGACGTCTGACGTGCAGTTACAACTGAAACACGTCTTTGAAACAGGAAGCAAAACACTATTTTGAGGAAGGAGTGTTGATAAACGTCAGGTGTCTGGTTTGCAATTTCTGAACATTTCAAAGCTGTTGATCCCAGAGACCAGCAACAGAACACTTGAGCATGGCATGGGGAAGCCCTCAGTTGCCTGTGGAGGGAGCCCCCCAAGCAGACAGGAACGCCCCTGGGCCTCGCTCGCTCCCCTCTGCCCCTCGGTGTGTGATATCAGCAATCGGCCTTGATGCAGGCAGCTAAACGGGGCAGCGACTTGGCTGTCCACGGGCTCACCACCGTCTGGAGAGGCCCCGAAGGGACAGCAGGGAGGATTCAAATTGGAAACTGGTCATGCATTTCGGGCCATTCAGGTGACTCCGCCACATTCCCATTGGGTCAGACCTGACTGAACACACCTACCTGTTCAGAATTAAGAATCTCGTGATTAAATCCTATAAAAGAAAAGTTAGAATTAACATTTTATACTCTTTGGCATCTGGAAATTTAAGTAGCTGAGGCATCAAAAAGCTGCAATGTCTTTGCTTAAAGAAGGAATTCTGACATCATGTGAAGTGGGAAGTACTGGCTGATTCCAGGTCTTGTATATAACAGGAAAGAAAATCTTAGGTGTAACAGGAAAGAAAGTCTTCACAGATACATTTCAGACTAATTTATTACTTATTCTTTGGTTAACATGGCACATTTGGTACTGAATTAACACTTGGAAATTTCCATGGAATTTGTGCTGTGAATCTACTAATCTTTTCATAGTCCCATGAACAAGAAGGGAGGTAGTTTTATTGCCTAAACATGTTTTTTTTTTTAGCTAATATACTGTTACTGGGGTTTTGTTAGCTCAAAAACAACCCTTTTCCCTCGGAGACCCACACCCACAGTGCAGCCAGAAGAGCGTTGTGCCTGCTCCCCTGGGACGAGCTGACACACCTGTTTACAAATGGGCTGAGCCACCTGTTCACCCAGTCTCACAGTTAATGATCAGAACACATCTGATCAAGGGGTTAGTGTGACGGGGGAGGTCAAATTTGCGAGGTTACCACTGACTCCTTATTTCTACTACCTAACATTTCATGTATATTAAATTTGGAATAAGTTAGAACATATACTCCTATGTTCTGCACACATATACACGTACCTGAGACAAACATTCCACACCGTGAGCATCAGCGGTCCGGGGCCAGGGGCAGGGCGCGCGCGAGGAGGGGGATGGCCAGCGGCACTTTGTACTGGACACCTCACAACTGCAAAACCCAACACGTGCAGCTGGGACAAGCCGTCTGAGCCTCAGCGTCATCACTGGGATGGGGGATGCTGACTGGGTGATTGGCGTTAGAAAAATGGACCTCCATATAGAACACATGGTCTCCATGCTCCTGCCCCATCCAGTGTGGCCCAGCGCCTCGCCCTCCCCTCAGCGTCTCCTGGACCAGGGACCATGCCCAGCGCCTCGCCCTCCCCTCAGAGTCTCCCGGACCAGGGACTATCCCCAGGGCACAGACCCTGACTCTGATGCATCAACAAGCCTGTTTGCTCCCACTCCTAGGTTTCCAGTTAACCAAGGGCAGGACCCGTGATGCATTTCTTCACTGGCTGTGGGGGACTCTTCAGAGTCAGAAACACTCCTCCTGGTCTGGTTCTATCTGTCAGACTGTCCATGATCCCCAAGTTTCTGAGTCATTTCCATCAGAGCAAAAATGGGCACTGACTAGGAAACTCCTCTCCTAGAACGGGATTTTTGCCCAGTGTTACACATTTCGGTCATCTTTTCTTTTTCTTCGATCTTCTTATTTTCTCAGTGAGGTCTGCCCCCCACAGCTAGCACAGACAGTGGCAGAGGGCCCCTGTGAAGGAGTAATGGCTGGAAGGGCCTCCAACTTCAATCAGCTCCCCTTATGATCTGGGGAGACCGAAGGAGTCCTCAGCTCTCCAGGCCCCAGGGTCCTTGTTTACTCTACGACTTCCCAGCTCCTTCCCCTTCTGAGGCTGTGTGTTTGCCATCTCACGCAGGGCCGCCTCTGCACAGGGGACACTGTGCCATGGTGGTGGCCCTGTCAGAGGGCACTACCTCCTGCTCGTCGCTGGAGTGGCTTTTCAGAAAGGACAGGATGTGAGCATCTTGCCAGCAGCATGGAGAATGTAGGGGAGGCATTATTTTTGATCGATGGGTCTGATCCAGGATTGATATGGGCTGGTGAGGCTGGCTGAATTGACATGGAATTCATCTAACCAGAGGCTTTGTGGCCTTCTAGGAAAATCAGGGCCACGTGTGAAACAAATGTAGCTGAAAACGAACTTCCTCTTAGGTTCTTTTCTCTCTTGATTCTGTCCATTTTATGACTATGATTTTATTCTACTTCGGGAAGGTATTCTGTTAGGACAGCTGTCGTGGTGAGTGGTCCAGGTAGAAGCCACTGAAATATCTGCCGTGAGGCCTCAGCTACTGCAGTCTTCTTTCTCTGGACCCGGGCTGATTGTGGAAGACCTTCCTTGTCATGATGGAGGCAGATGAAGTGTGTGGCGTGGATGCCACCAGGGTTGATGCTTTAAGAAAAGCCCCATTGGGTTATCTCACCTTTGTCTTTAGGAAGCAGTATTTAGATGGAACAGGCAAGGTACAACAGGTTAATAGCAACACAGTTTTAGCAGCTGAAATTTATTGTACAATCCGTGTCCTACTTCTGGTAGACTAAAGCACCCAAAACAAACAAGATCTTGTGGGTACAAAACACACCAAATTTTTACCACGGCAGCAAATAGTATGTGTTCTTCACCCATTCAAAAGAGAGAGGTGGATGTCACCCCCAAATATGCCAGTGAAGTAGAGGAGAACACTAAGGCCATTGTGGGCAAGAGAAATAGGAGAAATGAAACCCATGGCGGGTCAGACAGCTCCCTGGGTACCCCCGAAGCCCAGACTTTTAACCTGGGCCACAGAAGTCCCACCTAGGTCACAGAAACCTTTCCAGGTCATTCTCACCAAGGAGTTCCCTTTGGGAAAATTTAAAGGAAGTTAGGTTTCATTTAATAGAACAATACAATCTTTCAAGAGCTCAAACTCCCAAATGTGGGACTTTAAAGCATGCACCCTCCTTTAGAGCCAGGTCAGCTCATGAGATGAAAAGTTCAGTAATGTTATGTGATAAGAACCTTCCTTTTTGTACAAATCCAAACTATTTGTACATTTCATTGAGAAACTCATGGAAATGGACTGTCAGCATGAGGCCGCAACAGCAGTGAGGATGACCAGCACGTAGCTGACAGGTGCATTGCACTGGACGCTTACTTGTGTCTGTGAGCAGGTAAAGCCTACAAGAATCTGTAGCTGATACTGTGGTTTCTGGGATCACAAAAAGGCAAAATAGATGTCTGTGGATGTGTTCAGGTTATTAAAGCAAACCCCCAAATGCAAAGCTTTTTATTAAATGAGAGTGTAAGTGGTAACTGTCCACAACGTAGCACCTGCTCTTGCTGATGACAATGGTTTTAAGGAGCCTGAGCGCTTACTAAGTGCGTGTCTGTAGGGGAAGCATTACGTTAGGTAGGAGGCATACCCCTTGTCTGAAGAGCTGAACATCTAGTTGAGGACACAGGATGTAAGTATAGAAAACAAACAAACAAAAATGATCGACACAGATGTTCAAGGCAGTGAGATAAAGGTACCAAAGAACTCACCAATCCTGTGGGGCAAGCAGCCCTGGAAAGCCCGTAAACAGGTAGATTTAGGCTTGTTCTTGGAAGTAAGTATAATTTGGTTATGTGGGAATAAGAGAAGGCATCTCGTGTTACCATAAGCATGGCTGGTGTAGTGAATCAACGCAAGGCTCTGAACTGTCATGAGCGATGACGCGGACGGGGGTTAGCGCTCACTCTGCTGTGTTACCCGCGGCCGGCGCGCGGTTTCTAGCAGCATCTGGGGGGTTATACACTCAGCTAGGCGGGTAGCAGTTCCATCTTGAAGACTATTTACAATTTGCTTTTTAAAAAGTTTTCAGAAATGCATGCCATTCCATTCTATGATCTAAACACATGCCAATCTAGAGGTTTGCTGTTTTTACTGAAGGATGAACAGAAAATTAAAGACATTTAATCTTGTGCTGTTTGAAAATATTCCATAAGATTTCTCATCAAGCAGTAAAAATGATTTAAGAAAATAATGGGAATAGCTATTTCTGCTTTGCTCTGTTTGAGTAGAGAGTTCTCTTTTTTTCACAGAAAGAGGTATGTTACAGAGATAAATATATAATGAGCTCTGTTACAGAGCAAAGGTTGGGCCCCAAAACTGTTTATAGAGCTATGTATGTAGGTAAATAAGCGATTCACTTCAGGATCCATACTGCTTTCAAATTAGTACTAGCTTGCTCTTCAATGTTAAGATCAAATTTAAACATGACCCACAGGATGTCTGATATCTCTAACTTAAAAACATACATAGTATTTCTCACTTACTTTGTCTGTGGATAGGACCCAAGCAGTGCTATGGGGCCACGGCCCTTGGCAGTTCAGGACAGTGGTGAGCAGCCCCACATTCCCAGGGCTTCTCCAAGACCCACTGTGACCTCACGTAGGACCTTCCTCTGTTAGTTCCTTGAGGGAAAACTCCCCCCTTATACAATCCCACACAGTCCCTACCTTTTCCAAAATATAGTCAACTTCCAACTAATTTATAAACCTAAGTCACGCTGACGTAAAGCCTATTCAGAATGTCAGGCTCACTGTCTGCTCTCAGACTGCTCGGTCACCAAGGCGTCCTTTCTGCTAAGCTCCACACCCTCCCCAGAGAGCCTGTCCTGCAGTTGCTCAGGCCATCCCCCAGCATGTAGGACCATGTGTGCTGGAGAGCAGCGTCAGGGGCCTGCGAGCCACAGATCACCTCCGTCTCCAGTGTCATTGTTATATCTACTGAGACTTTCAGGAAGTATTGCATTTCATAAAAAAGCTATTACCAGGCCAACACTGGGAAAAACACCTACTACTTCTTTACCCCCTTCCTCATTGCTGTATTGGACATGGTGGATGTGGAACATGAATCCTTAAGTCATATCTGCTCTGGAAGAGAGGTCAGAATGTGAATAGTGGTTCAGATCCCATGGCCATTCCGCCCCATTCCTTTCTTCTTCCTTCAGTGCCAAGCCGCCCACAATTTGTGTTTCCGCTGCTGCATTCTTTTCAAGCAATGGCCCCGCGGCTGTTAGCTGATTTGCCAAGTGGCCAAGAACTGCTCTCTGCCTCCTCTGCCTCCTGGTCCTCCTTCCCCTCAGCCCACTTCCCATCAGAACCCCTTTGTCCCGTTTCCCAGTGTCCCGAGAGCCCTAGCAGCTCCTCCTGCAGCGTGTGGGGGAAATGCCCTTGATGCAGTGAACAGGCTCCCTTCTGCTCTCGGTTAACCCGACACAGGCTTTGTTCTTATCTCTTCAGAATCTAAAAATAGGAAGAACAGATAATGGAATCAAAAAAGCTACCAGTAGTGAAAACCCTTAGTAAACCTCAGAAGTGCTATATTATTGGGGGAACCTTATAGGGTAGCATAAATTGTGGTTCTGTTTCTCTGTTCTCAAGCAGAGGAAACGATGCAGCCAGAAACCAGAAGTGGAAGTGGTGGAAAAGTGAACCATCTGGTACAAACCCAAAGTGAACAGAGATGAGAGGAGGGGCCGGGGAAGTACGTGCTGCCACTGGGAGATTGTCCCAGAACAGGATCCCAGCTCTTGCCTCATGCGCATATTTTCCCTTAGTTTCCATCCTTTCCGTAAACCCCCTCTGCCAGCCCCCAACGGGTAAGGCAGTCTCTCCACCAGTGGTCTAGAACCACAGTCTCTGCTTACCACCATGCATAAATCTGAGCTGGTTTCACCAGAGCAGTGCCTCACACACACAGTGAGGTCCTGCAGTGTTTGCAGTCGAGCATTACGAAGCGCATGCATTACAGGCTAAGACGTGAGCCCACCCAGGCCCCTAACTACCACAAGGAAGTGTAGCTGGAATCCCAAACTCTTTGTGCACAACTCCTTAGTAAACCGTGGCACACCATGCTGGTGTTCAGAAAGGTTTTGCTGGGCTGACTTGGTTAAGTAATTGCAGGCCAAGGATTCAAGCTCCTTTGGAGAATGTGTCTGCTCGCGAGTCCGGCCCGGCTGCCCCGGCGCCTTGCCCGGGTGCTCGCGAGTCCGGCCCGGCTGCCCCGGCGCCTTGCCCGGGTGCTCGCGAGTCCGGCCCGGCTGCCCCAGCGCCTTGCCCGGGTGCCGGCAGCTGAAGCAGAGCAGGCGCAGGACACGTGTTGGGTTGGACGGAGCTCAGCATGGCTGGGGACAGGGGCTTTATTATGTGTCCCCATTTGTTCCTGCTGGCCTGTCCAGGAATCAGACTCCCCCGGATCAGTGAAGGCACGAGGGGTCTGGCCTCTCTTAAACACACGTGACTCTGGAACGTCCATTCCCCCTGACTGTGATCTGGGGGGGCCCCCACGTTGCATGACAGCCCCTAGCCCTCCTTCTCCAGGTGACCCTGATGTTATTTATCCCAAGGAAGGCAGTTCAGGGGTCATACTTAAACCCACTTGGGATCAACTGTACTGTGCATCTTAAATCTTGTGACCCCTTCCGTGGTTCTGCGAGGAGATGGGAGAATGTTCATAGATGGAGCCCATCAGCTCTGGACCCAGGCTTCCTGGCCAGCCCCTTGTCTAGATATGTCACACAGAGGCACTGGTGTGACACGGCTGGAGGGGGCTGAAATGAGGTGAATGTGCCTGTGCTCACACCCATCAGCTCAGCCGGGATTCACTGTCGGTGTCCTTCTATTATCCTGGCTGAATCTCAAGTCCCTCACTTGCTGTCTGCAGTCCTCAAATCAGACGCCCCAGCCATACTGAGATTGGGCTTGGAGGGCCCAGAAAGGCCAGCTGGGCGTGGTGAGGTGTCAGGAGGGGCCGTGCTGGCTGGGATGAGGCACCAGCTTTTCAGGGTTTAGCCGTGGCTGTGCGTGCCCACAGACTGGGTGCAGCAGGGGGTTCCTTCTTTCTTCTGTGTATTTGTTTGCTTTTGTTTGCTGGTATAGGTAGAGGAATGTTACTGAGTCCCTTTCCAGCTAAAGTTGTTCATGTAACTATTCCTTCATCCATTACTTCAGCCACATCTTCATCATATTAGGTGCTGTGGGGTATAAGAAAGTGAGTCAGAACTTCCCTCTGTTCTCAGGACTTTACAGACCAACAGGGAAAAAAAGAAATTTACAAGTGACTATTATATGATCTGGAATTTGATAAAAGTGATAAGGAACTGTAAACTAACTGTTACGATTTTCTCAAAGGAGAGACAGACTGTCAAGTAAGGCTGGAGGCTGGGGTATGACATGAAAATGGTAGTATTTGAGATAATCCTTGAAAGAAAAGTAGGATTTCAGAAGATAATTCTAGAAAAGGGAAAAAAAATTCAGGCAGGGAAACTAAGTTGAGAACGGCTCATAGGAAAGGAAGCCATGCCTGTGGCTCTCCGAGCGGGTGGCTGAGAAGCCCTCTGAAGAGAAAGCGGGGATGTACAGAGGTGTCGGAGAGAACACACCTGAAGACAGGTAGGGGCCGGTCGTGTGCGTCACGACTACCCTACGTACAGGAATCTACCTGTGAGGAGAGGGTGACTTTGCTCTGCAGATAATGGGAAAGTACGGAAGGCTCTTGTGCAGTTGAGAGACAAGGCCAGATCTGTTCTTTGGGATGATTAATCTGTCAGTCAATCAGTGGTACTTCCTGCCAGTCCTGGCTCTGAAATAGCCCTCCCAGCCGCCTCGTGCCTTCCATCCCTTTGCCTGCTGCTTTACGCTGCCACCATCTTCTGGACTGTGACGGTGGCCTTGAATGCCGCCCTGCCCCACGTACACACGCGCACATTGATAAATGCATTCTGCGTTCTGCTTTCAGGTCGCTTCTCCCAAGAACTCGGCATGTTCACACTCAGACAACACAGGAGTGTCCCCATTTCCTACAGAATTAAACCCAGACACCTTAGCCCCTCATTAGGGTGATTCCGCACAAGCTCCCGAGTCTGCCTTTCACTCCTGTGTTACCCTAACCCATCAGATCCTCAGTACCGTAGAGAACGCGAGTCCCTGCTCACTGGGCTTAGACTGTGGCATGGTCCCTTCCAACCACGGTCCCTTTGCTGGCATCTGTGCAGACACATCCTGGCTCCATTTGGAAGGCTGGTTCAAACGCCGCTTTTCCACAAAGCCCTTCCTGCTCCTTCTGAGAGGGAATCCAGCTGTCTTGCCCTGAGCCTTTACAGGTGCACTTTACAAGGCATGAACACCTGGCATTTGTAGTCATTCCAATAATGGTGTGACCTCCCCTACACTGCTGAAACCCTGCTCTTCACGGGGGCGTCTTCTGCCCAGAGGTGGGCATGAGGTGTCCATCACTCACTGACATGAGGAGAGACTGCTGGGGGAGGCGAGCGCAGCACTGCTTGCCTGGTGGAATGGCTGGCTTGCCCCCGCTTTGGGGCCATGCAGGTCCTGGAGTTTCCAGGACCTCCAGACTCAGCATAAAGTTAGTTATCCCAAGAGTGGTGATCACGTTTTCTTGGGCTGCATTACCCCGAGTACCATTGTGTGTGGAAACAGGCATGTGTGTGGAGAGCAGGTCAGAAGATGCTTGGGACCAGTGGCTGCATACGTGCGCCCTGACGCCTCCCTGAGCCACAGGCAGCCTCCTGCAAATGCCATGTTGCCTCTAAAACGCCTGAATAAACAACTCATAAGTCGACGCCCAGACTCCTATTTGAAAAGCTAGCCTCTGCATACTTTATTTTCCTTCATCTGCTAATGCGATGATGTGTTTCATCTCATTTGGACCATTTGATGCCACTTAGGAAATAAATAGCTGTGTATCTGCCACTTGAGTCCAAGCAGCTGAGGACCCTCGACAACGCGGGCACCGCGCATGCTCGGCAGGCGATGTCGGCGCTGGGGGGGAGGGTGCGCCGAGCTTCTGGGAGGGAAATGCCCCCTTTCCCAGTGCGTCTTCCCGGGGCAAGAGCTCGTGGAGGCAGGAGCTGGGGACGCAGAATCCCAGGGGGCATGCCCTGCCCTGGAGACAGTCTTACGGGTCAGAACTTTTTTTTTTAATAATTTATTTTGGTATCATTAACCTACAATTACATGTGCAATATGATGGTGATTAAACTACCCCCTTCATCAGGTCCCCCCACCAACCCCATTACAGTCACTGTCCATCAGCGTAGTGAGATGCTGTAGAGTCACTACTTGTCTTCTCTGAGTTGTACAGCCCTCCCCGTGCCCCCCCAACATTACGTCTGCTAATCGTAATACCCCTTTTCCCCCTTATCCCTCCCTTCCCGCCCAAGAATGGATAAAGAAGATGTGGTACATATACACAATGGAATATTATTCAGCCATAAGAAGAAAACAAATCCTACCATTTGCAAGAACATGGATGGAACTCGAGGGTATTATGCTCAGTGAAATAAGTCAAGCAGAAAAAGACAAGTATCAAATGATTTCACTCATCTGTGGAGTATAAGAACAAAGAAGAACAACAACAACAAAAAAAAAACTGAAGGAACAAAACATCAGCAGCCTCACAGAACCCAAGAACGGACTAATAGTTACCAAAGGGAAAGGGACTGGGGAAGATGGGTGGGTCGGAACTTTTTGACCACCTCTATCCAGGCTCAGCAGCGCCCCCATCCTGGGGATGTGGAAGCCAAGTGGGACAGAGGAACGCTGGGCCCCAGTCATGTCGAGGAGCAGGCAGCCCTTGGCGTGGTCCCAGGGAAGGGCCTGCCATCAGGCCCTGAGGACGCCTCCACATTCTGTGATAATGCAAAAACTAAAAATCATGTTAGCAGGGAGTGGGACGGCCATGCTGGATCAAGCTTATTTGGAGAAAAGAGGTATTCAGATGCTGTGCTTTGGTTTAAACCAACAGCGGCAGTGAGGGTCCGTTGCAGCCGCGGTCCGCGGGTTCCCAGCAGAGGGAAGCGTGCACCGCCTTCACTCCGTACCCTGCCGGCAGGGCTAGCGGGCGTGTGCCGTGCCCCTCCTGTTCACTGCCTGGGCTCCGCGGACAGGGACGGCTTTAGAGTGTGTTGTGGGTATGCGACTTTCCTATGCACCTTCGCCTCCACTCCAAGCAAGTCTGAATCGCCAATGTCCCAGAACCAACCCTACCAAGCCTCTTAGACCGTCCGCAGTGCGGGAGCAGAGGAGTCCGTGAAGCTTCTTCCCCAAGGGTGCTCTGACAGGATTAAGATGAAAAAGAAGAGGACATGACCTAGTGCTTATGCTGCGATCAGAGCAAAAAGGACGGACGGGCAGGTCTTCAGTACAGAAGCACAGACAGGTGTCTGGGGATTGGGGGGAGTCCTCCCTCCCCGGGTGGAGCCCCTCCCCTGGAGGTGGGGCCACCGGCCAGGCTCTGTCTCCTCCTGCCCCTCACCCCCTGCTTCTACGCCACTCACCTGCCCATCTCCTAGTCACCAAACTTTTCAGGCCGCTTATTAATGAACGCCTTCAATTCCCACCCCAGACCAGGTGGCGTCTCCTTGCGAATGTGTGCTATGCCTTAAGTGGGCTTCCACCATCCAGAGTTTCCTGGGCCTCACACATCACAGGTGTTAAGTAGACGCGTGTTTGATCATTATACTGATTTGGGTTATAAGTAGCACATATTATTAGCATTTTGTTTTGTTAAACCCATTCTCACTATGACATCTCAGTTCACGTTCTGTGTCTGTCTCCTGCTTCTACATAACGAAATTCAAATTTTGTTCTTGGACAAAACTCTTCAAAAGACACTGAAAACAAGAACTCTAAGAAAACGAGGAAACCTGGGTGGGTGGCGGCTGCTCGTGGCTGGGAGACCACGTCTGCTCTCCTGTGGTTCGTTGTCGTGGTTTTCCTCTGTGGGCAGCGGGACTCCGACACAACTCTTGAGGGGCATCTTGTTTTATACTTTGTTCTCCTGAGCAGTAAGCTGACAAACACCGTTTCGCTGGCGATGGTGTTCATCACTCACACAGCCATGGACTGTGGTCATTTTTAGACAAGCTGGTTTGTGTTTTGGTTTGGCTTGGCTTTTGAAGTCTCCTCTTGGCCTCCTTGGGTAAGTAAATCGCTCTGCGCGCGGGACCCTGGAGAATGCAGGTGCCTCTCTGACGTACCTGTTAAGAACTCTCCTAACACGGTCTATGCACCTCCCAGGGCTACCCCTTCAGCTGAAATAAATCCAAGGGCCTAGCACCCTACAGCCCAGGGAATGGGGCCCCTCATCCCACTCTAAGCCCAACCAAGGGGAGTGCCGGCCCTTCAGAAGCAGCCACCTCTGATTTTCAAGTTCACTGCATTGCTCTTTGGCACATTCTGGCAAACCAGAGCCCATGGACAGCAGGTCCCTGGACTTATGTCTGCACTGGGGGGGATGTAAGCACAAGGTGCGCCAAGCCCGGTGTGAAGAACAGTTGCCCGGTGGGAGGACACAGAGCCGGCAGGCTGAGCCCGGGGCAGCCGCCACCCGAGTGTCAGCTCACCCACTTTGGGGACGAACCACCTAGGGTCTGGTGTTCTGTGTCCACCCATAAAACTAAGCCTGATGTAAAGATGATATGTTCATGAAGTTTATTGGAAGGGTTAAGATAAGATAATGTTTGTGGAATGTGAAAGAGGTTTTACAAACTCTATTACTCTGGTGACGAATTTCTTTTTTATTTTTTATCACTTTTAACCTCTAATTAAGGATGGAGCCTGATTGCTCACTCCTGGCAAATAGTAGATGCCGAATAAATATAAGCTGAATAATTCATGAATGAATAAAAGCAAGGATTTGTACGCACCCATACAGGGGCTCCATGCTGACTCCGATGGAGGGACATTGATGAGCAGCCCCCCAAGTCAGAATGCTTTTGCATTAAACAAAAATTTTACTGTTGAAGGTGGTCGAACGGCCCCCCTCTCAAGGACTTGGCTCGTGTGTCAAGAAATTACTGCATATTAGCATGTCTACAATCTAATTAATAACTTTGGTTTTAGCAGAGTTTCAGATGAGACAAAAGAGCCCATTTTAATTCTTTAAGAGTTACAAGTATTTGATCAGGTTTCTACTTTCTGTTCAACCCCAGGCATTTGAGCACACAAAGCTGTCTGTCTTCCGAGGGACGGAAAGAACTCATTGTTCACTGTGAGCAGACATCAGCTACTGGATTGTGCAGATATCAGCATATTCAGTGGCAGGCGCAGTCATTGGGATTTGACATCTCAGTCAAGTTTGTCTTGAAGCCTGGCAAAAATAAAAGTATAGCCACCCCCCTCTCCTCACCATTCCAAAGGGAAGTGGGCCCATGTTTCCAAAGCCCCCTGTGTTGATGAGCAAACCCCCATGAAGGAACAAACCAGGACTGTTTCTGTGCATTTGTTTAATCAATTTGTACAAAACCTTCTGAATATTTAGCCAACACGTACTGACTAATAAGTTGATTAATCACTCATTGACTCAGGCTACGAAAATCTGAGCCTCAAGTCTGGCCAAGTACCTGTTTGAGGACTGTGTTTCTGTTTCAACATCCTGCCATGTTTACATTTGTGAAAAATAATGGTATATCAGTTCATTTCCCCCATTTCTGTCTGTGCATCTTCTGCAGAAGTTGTAAAATATGCTTATGTCAATGCACTATAAAGGCTTTTGATGAAGGTACTATTAACCTGTTACAGATAAAAATTTTATAGTAGAAAGAGGCCTGTTTGTGAGCCCTACCCCCTTTATAACATATCAAAGCAGTTTTCTTTATTTTTGTATTAGTAGGGTGTATGTAGCTCAGTGCCTGGCACCTAATATATAAATTTTTGTTTGATCATGTTCACATGGACTAAATATTTGGGTGCTGTGGGGGATCCACATGATAGTCCATGTTTAGCTTTTTAATTAAAGAAAAGTTTTAGAATGGCTATATTCACCAATCCTTCAACTTTTGTTTCATCCTCTGCTCTAAGGTCATGCTGGGAGCCATGCGTCGCCCTGAGTAGGGCTCAAAAATGTAGCTATTTGCTAATAAAGCAATAAGAAAACAAATTTGTCCACACACATATGTGAAATGGGACAGACTGGCATTCAGAAGGAATTTTCAACATGTCTGCTTCAAACAGTTTCCTTATATAGAGAGAAAGCGAGACAAAGAGAAAGGAAAAAAGGCAGAGACATGGGCGGGCACAGAGGAGGAAACGGAGGCAGCGGGGCTGAAGCTCCGAGCTGCGTGCGTGGAGAGCGGCGAGGAAACGCGCTGGGAGAAGGTCCAGTTCTCACGTGGGTGCGGGCTGGGCGGTGCCGGCGATCCCCAGGGCAGGGACTAGGGTGACGTCAGGGCGAGAGGAGGGTGCCCCGTGGCAGCTGAGCACATCCACAGAGGTGTGCAGCGGCCCCGGCTGCATGTGCATAAACTCGCACGCGCACAGAGGCAGCTCTGCACCAGCCTACCGAGAGCAACTGCGCCCGACCCTCGCGCCAGCTCCCTTCCCCACCCCCTGAGGCTGGACAGCACAGTGCGCAGGTGGCCACAGGGGTACGTCAACACCTTCCTGAGAAGAGATACTTTATTCTCCTTGGAAAGGTGTGCTTCTTTGGGAGTGTATTGTTGAAGCTGGGCGAGTGTGACTTGGAGGTAAATCACCCGAAGAAACACATATCCGTCACCAGTGAAGTGTTGACAGGACTCCAGCAGGACAGGTTCACGGTCAGTCCTTGTCACCTAAAGCTGAGTGTACTGAGCCTGGGAGGTGACCGCCAGAAATTGTATATTGCCCAGCTTCAGGAACTTCTTATGAAACAAAGAAACTAGTGACTACACGGTCACATCAAATGTTCTGTAATAAATAATAGGAATTGCAGAGGCCACCAGAAGTTAACTATCTATGTTAATACATACAGTGTGTATTTCATATACTTATTTGAAGAAAAACATACCATATCAGTTTTACTCCCAGTAACTTGGAAAAGTCGTTATACACAAAGGAGCAACATTCTTATAAGGGCACTTGCATTTCTGGGTGTGTTTTAGCTGTCCTCTGATATGAAACCCTTCTTGAGAGCTCTGGCGGGTCATCATGATGGACTGACGTCAGGCCCGGGGACCCGACTTGGGGATCACCCCAAAGTCACTGACATGCCAAACAGTACTGACTTTTTTTTCCCTTTGCTTTAAAGTTAATTAAAAGGATGCAGTTCACGAACAAGCCGGCGGAAAATCAGCCGGAGCCAGCAGCTGGTTGAGGAATCTGACAAACGAAAGACTGGTGGTACAGAAAAGCTTGGGGTGGGCTTGGACGTCTATGAGAACGTCGTGAATGAGTCTGTGCTGGCGCCTCTGTGTGTGAGGCTCTAACAGTGTTAAAGGGATAGATGAGTCAGCATTGAACAGAGCTACAGAAAAACAGATGATTAAGTATTTGGATGTTTGAAGTCTCCAGTTTCATTGAAAATTATCTTTTCATTTGAAAGAAAAAATTCAGTGGTGTGTCGCTCACTTAATAAACGCTGAGAAATGCATGGGGCCAGGTCTGCGGCTTTCCTGTAGCTCTGTCCTGAACTGGAAGGCAAACCTCCCTTTTCCGAGGCAGACCGCTGGCTCTGCCTCCTCCTCCCCACTCCCAGGGCTTGAAATCTGGAGCTGATGGGTGGACACTCCGCATCCAGATTATAGACAAAGGGTCCTCCCCCAGGACCAGCTCGGCCTGGAATTCTGAGTGGCCAGGGGCCCCTCCTGGTGACATGTGGGCAGGCATGTGCAGCGAGGGGCTTGTGGTGGGCCACATTTCCCGCAGGTCCATGGCTATGCTGCTCAGTTAGGTGCACTGTCACCCCCTTGGACAGGAACCCAGTGCTCCGTTCTTAAACAAGCCATGCCCCCTTCCTCAAAACACAGCCCTCAAGGCCAGAGCAAAAGGCTGTCCCCTGGGCTGCGCTACCTTCAGGAGGGGCCCTGTGGGTTTCAGGGTTAGGACTCTGGACCCCACGCTGGATGATGGGGTCCTTATAAATGGTCCATTTCCCTGGGTTCTGATCACCCTATTTTACTCCTCTCAGAACTAGGATTTTTAATATTGATAATAGAATCTAAAATATTTATTTTTAAGACGAAGGGAAGTATTCATCACATTAAGGATTTTTACTTGTTTTCTTTAAGTAAAGACTTTAGCTTGAATGAAAGTTGACAAAGCTGTACTGTTAAAGTCTGTTTCTTAACAGCAGCTAGCCAAGTATCCCTCTTACCCAGTCCACGCGCGTGCCACTTGCCACTTGACAGGCCGACAAATCAAGAGGCAAGATGCCGGGTCCAGGAAAGCCAGCAGAGGGAGAAGGTGGCAGGCACGTGTCCCAAAGCCCCGGGTTAACTCAGGGTGGACTGCAAGCTTCTTTTATGCTGGGGAAGGCTGGGGGCAGGCTAGGGCACAGCTGACGGCTGCAGACATCTGGACGCCAGCTAGGGTCCGAGGAGAGCTGAGGAGCTCTGCGCCCTTGGGTGGTCGGCGCTCGCCGACCCAGCTCTGGTCACACTGCCCCTTGAACTCCCTGACAGGGCGATCATTCTTTTCGGCCATGTTTCCCTGCCTCCTGCAGGAGGCATGCTTCCAGTGAGGAACTATTTTCAGAAATCCCAGACTGTGAGCAACATTCCTTTGATGATCAGAAAGCCTGTGTGCAGGGCCACAGGCTGAGCAGAAGCCCTCTCCCAATTTTTTTTTTCCTTTTGGCCCAAAAGGTAAGACAGCAAAGGAGACAGACTCAGTGTGGAGGCAGAGAGGCCACCGTTTTTGCTCAGTTACTGCAAAGGCCTTCTTTAAGTTAAAATGTATCTTCTTCATGAGGATTTCCCTGGCAAAGCCATCCCAGAGGAATACTTAGAGTTAACCTTCGATGAATGATTTCTAATTGTCTATCGCAGAGGTCATCACTGGCTTTTTGGTGCTTCTATCTAGTCTCCTCAAAAGGTGATCAGACCTTTGAACAAAAGATCTAGGTTCTCCTGGCATCTCCCATTGCATCTGGTCATCACCAGTGGACACATAACACAGTTACCAAAACATGAGTGTATGCAAGTTGGTTTGGAAGTTAAGTTAATTCATATTTCAGCCCTGAATTAAAAGCTGGCCTTTATCAAAGATCAATCTGGTCCTTGAAGCCCACTATTAAGAGTTCCTAGGATATTTGGGAGCTAAATATGCTAAGGACAGTTTATGGGTATTTGCCTCCCTCTGTTTCCTTCCAGACTTAATTCAAACTACCCAAACTGCTCCAATCTTTAAGGTCGTGTGAACACTGATGCTACAGTGAGTGTGAGATACTCAGTGTCTTCTTCTGGGGAGGGAGTAGAAGAGGTTTTTCTGTCGTTACTCCCATTGCAGTGAGAACACTAAGCATAAGGTCCCCCATTACAAGTCGTCAGATGCACGGCAGCCCTGAGTGACAGTTCCAGACCCAACTCCTCCCACAGCCCAGCAACCCCCAATCTGCTCCCCGTTTTTAAGTTTGACTATTTTAGATGCTGCGTGTGAGCAGAGTCATGTGGTATTTGTCTTTCTATGTCTGGCTTATTTCACTTGGCAGAACATACTCCTGTTTCATCCATGTTCTTGCAAATGGCAGGATTTCCTTCCTTTTCAAGGCTGAGTAATGTTCCATTGTATGTATACACATTTTCTTTATCCATTTATCCATCATGGACATTTATGCTGTTTCCACATCTTGGCTGCTGTGAATAATGCTGTAAGGAACATGGTGTGCAGATATTTCTTTGAAATCCTGATTTCAATTCTTTTACTCTACACCCAGAAGCAGGATTGCTGGATCATATGGTAGTTCTATTTTTAATTTTTGAAAATCCTTCATGGTGGCTGAACTTTTTGAAAATCCTTCATGGTGGAAAACTTCATGGTAGCTGGAGTTTATATTCCAGCCAGCAATGCACAGGGCCCCCTTTCCTCCACATCCTCCCCAGCATTTGTGATCTTGTTTTTCTGATAATAGCCATCCAGACAGGTGTGAGGTGATAGCTCATGGTCGATTTGATTTGCACGTCCCTGGTGATCGGTGTTGCTGAGCGCCTTTTCATGGGTGTGCCTTCTTTGGAGAAATGTCTGTTCAAGCCCTTTACCCATTGTTGAGCTGAGCCCTGCTTGGTGCTCTTGAGTCCCAGGTGTTCCGTGTGTGCTTCGGATCTTCCCCCTCATCAGATACCTAGTTTCCACACAGGCTCTCCCCTCTGTAGGTGTTTTTCACGCTGTGGTCTCCTTGCTGTGCAGAAGCTTTTAGTGTGTGCCCCCCCCTTGTCTAGTTTCAGTTTTGTTGCTTAATATCATGAATGCGTCCTAACTGCAAAGCAGTCTAAAAATCCAGTGCCATCTCTATCGAAACCCCAATGGAATGTTTTATGATATAGGAAAAAGATCCTAAAATTCACATGCAAACCACAAAACCCTCCAGACAGCCAAAGCGGTTTTGAGAAAGAAGAACAAACTGGGAGGCATCATTCTTCCTGATTTAAAAATACATTAAAAAGCAACAGTAATTAAAACAGTGTAGTACTGGCATCAGGACAGACGTGTGGACACGTGGAACAGGTCAGAGAGCCCAGGGAAGCCCAGGGTGTACACAGTCGACTGATTTTCAACCAGGGTGACAGGAACACTCAGTGGGGAAGGACAGGTTCCTCAATAGATTCACGGGAGACCTGAACCGCCACCTGTGGAAGAATGACCCAGACCCCCCTTCACAGCAATCACAAAACCAGCTCAAAATGGAACTGAAGCTGTGAAAGTCCTCAAAGAAAATTAGGGAAAAAACTCGATGATATTGGGCCTGGAAATGATTTCTCAGAAAAGATTTAGGCCCATTTTTCCTACCTTAGATGGCGACTGAGGCATTTGCTTTACTTTCTGGTCCTCCTCGCTCACTGAGAAGTGCTCACATGGTGACAGGGAGGAGGAGGGGGACAATATTTCATTTCATGTAAAAGGCTACATTTGCTCTTCCCTGAGAAATTCCTGAAACCCTCCTGGAGCTAACGCTCTGAGCACACTGAGTGGTGCAGTGGGAGGGAGGGTGGAAACACGTGAAGGTGCCTGAACATTAGGAAGTTTAAACCCATCTCTGGGGGAAAATTAATAGGAATGTTGTGACCCATCTGCAGAAAAGCATGCATTTGGTGAGAACCTTTCTCACTGAAGATGGGCAAGTGGCTTCTGCCTGGTCTGAAGCACTCTGCGGGGCGGCCACGGTCCTGCGTTACACCTGTTGTCTGGGTGTCCCAGCCACTTGAACTTCTGTCCCACACAAGGTGTCCCAATTGTGTCACTCTATTGTGAGTGTCATTCAGAGATGAATTTCAAGATGCCTCTGACATGAGCCAGCAGGAAAAGTGACTCAGAGGCATTTCTAGGACACCGGGGCTTTTGCTGCCTCCCTGAAAGGTACGTGGGAAGCAGACAAGCCAGAGACGCGCAGAAGTGATGTGCCCAGCCCAGGGCTGCATAGTGCCAAGTGGAAGTCCCAGGGAGCTGCCCTGGAAGTGCCCACCTGCAGGGGTCCCAGCTGGCCCTATGGGTCCTCAGACGGGAGGGGACAAGCCCAAGGAGGGGCCACACTGCCCCAATGCCGGCACCCCCCGCTCCCGCAGCAGGGGTGGCTTTCCTTTGCATCTCGGCTGATTGTCCTGGTCCGGGGAGCCCTGGGTGTAGTCCGTGCCCAGCACACCCTGGTTGGGCTTCACAAAGTGAGTGAAAAGGCAAAGCTTGGTCCTGATGCCACTGAACTGTGGGCTTCTCCAGACTGAGACCGGCCTGGGTTTCCCTCCATAACAGAGACGCCAGCCTGCGCCCTTGGGCAGCACACACATGGCGACAGTGTGGAGCACCTGGCTCGACTTTGCTGCCCACCAACGTCCCTGCTTTAACACGGACGTTCCTACAAGCATCCTTCTCCCTCCCACTTTCCCCTTCCTTGTCTCCTGGAGCTAATGACATTAGCACAGCATTTCTAGAAAAAAGAAAATGTCTGTACACCACTGAAATATCAGCATGAAAAAAGATCATGTGCCATCCATACTCAGAAGACATCCCAATATGATCGCCAAGCTTTGTTAAGCTTTTATTTCTTAAATGAAGGGAAAAGCTCTCAAAATGGGAATATTTTTCATGATTCACATCCTTTCTCTTAAAAAAAAAAATCATCTAACTGGGGCTAGTAACAGTTTACTAATCAGGACAAGCATTCTTTATTGCAGAATTGGCCTCCCTGTCTTGAAGAACCACTGTTCCTTCTGGCCTCTTAGCTTTTGTTCCAAGGAGCTTCCTTGCACTTCCAGTCACTTTTATGTCCAAATTTCTTAACCACTCAAGGCTCCTTTTGCTGGATCCCAGCACACAGGTACCCTACTAGGCACCTCCGGGAACAACAGAATGAAATTTTCCATAGTTTCTATATTTCCTCTTGAATTTCTTGACTATGCATTTGGGTCGCCACCCTTCTGAAGTGATCGTTTTGAGGGCAGAAAGTCTCTGTGTTCTCCTCTCTGGCATCATCATCGCTGGTGATTTCCCTTCCCTGGTGATGCAGAGTCCATGTTCTGCATAAACCTCTGGTGGTGACCGGATAGCAGAGGCAGCACTCCGGTGTTTGTGGTGTTGCCGCACAGAACCTACCAGACGGATGCTGCCCCGTAGATCTTGCAGCTCTCAGGGTGCTCCCGCTTCAGGGCGCATTGCCATCCTCCTGGCCTCCCGGGCAGTGTGACTCCGGTTCCCTCTGTCGAGACCACCCTTCCTCTAGCTCCTCATCTGAACCATGCTCAGGCTGCAGAACTCTGCTCCTGACTCCTGCCCAGTCTACCATTTCTCTTTTCTGAGTTTATTTATATCTACTCCAAAGACCTCAGAACTTATAATGCCATGGACTCTGAAGGAGAAAGATGTATCATAGATTTCATATAGCCCAGTGCGTCTCCTAATTCAGGAGCTCTTCCTAAAACCTTCCTGGCATGTGTTCATCTGCTGATCAGTCTTGGTTTGAATACCTACCATGATGGGGAGGGGGTCACTGCCTAATAGGAAAGGACCCCGTGTTTAACTGCACTTAGCTGGTCTAGTTCACATGCACTCATTGCTTCTGTGCCTGGAATGTCAGCTGCCTGAGGCCTGGGGCTGTGGAGATATAGTTATTGATATAGGGATAGAGATACAGAGATTAACTATATCCTAGAATGCCCAACAGAGTGTGGTGTACATGCTACAGTTTTCAACAAATATTTAATAATTGATTTCCTCTGCAAGATAAATGGTACAATGAGCATGAGGCAATAGTTGAGCAGTAATGGATTATATATCTATTCATGTTGCATGTGGTTTAGATTCCCTCACTTTCCTTAGGAAAAGGAGACATAAAGTGAAGCATTTCGTCTCGGTGATAAACAGAACAGCTCCCCCTCTGCAGCTGGGCCCCTTCCCTCCGCCCTTCCCCGTTACTCAGTGAGTGAAATGCATTGGCCTCAGTCACATTGTGTAAAGTATGGGTGACAAATTCGACTTTGGGATAATGGCTTGCTGTGCCCGAGACAGAATTCATGTGATCTCATTCCTTGCCAACTCTCTGTCCACCTTCTTTCTCAAGCCTGCAAGGACAACCAGGTTGACTGTGCTGCTGCCAGAAACCTGGGCCATCTCGGTGTCTCACACCACCTCAGGGCTCCCTCCGATGACACGCAGCTTTCTCAGGTGGTCAGGTGACCTACAGCTGACCTGCCATTGCCACCAGCGCCTGTGACCAAGCATACGTGTCCCTGTCTCGTCGTCCCCTCGTGGCCTGTGGTTTTGTACTAACTTGTTGTTTTACAATGAAAAATGAAGCTGGCTAGTGGGATGCAGTTGCCTTTCCTCCTCTTTCTGGGTAAATCCCCACTCTTCCAGCTAGCCTGTCCTCGGCCTCCCGGAAGGGCTCCCCCAGGCCTGCTTCTCCTCACGCCGCCCAGGGGAGGCGTGTCCTCAGGGAGCCCGCCAGGGAAAGAGCAGGCTGGATTTTGGAGCGGAGCATGAGAAGGCTGAGTTCCTTCCACGGTCTCGTCCCACACCTTTCCTCTCTGCATATGCATTGATAAACACCATCTGGCTCCAGATAAGCCAGGGCTGCTGTCTACCTCTGTCCCCAGGCTGTCCTGCTCCCGGAAGGCCTGGGCCCTCCCGAGGGACACACGCTCTATTACATCATGATGGGTGGGCTCGGCCCCCTGCAGACCCCTCGCCTTTAAGCCTGTCTCTTTAAGCAGCATCTTGGCGGCTCTGCCAGAAACCCCGGCTGCGAGGCGCTGTGAGTGGGCAGCCTCACATCCCGCCCGGGCTGCCCTCTGCACACTTGTCCCCTGGTGGACGGCGGTACCCCCGCATGCTGGCAGCATGGGGATGGCCCCCACGATCCTGTGCTTCCCAGGGTCCAGGGACTGTTTGCCAACTTCCCTTCTTCCCTTAGCACACTTGGCCGGCAGCCCCTAAAGATACAGTGGTGTTTCCTTCTGCTCCCCGGTGCGGTCCTCACGCTCATTCTTCACCCTGCTCCCTGGTTACAGGAGGGGAGAGTCACACGGCCAGGCGGGGGTCCGCGCTGTGACCGGGTGTCACCTCACCTCCAAGAAATCGCCTCTCCTGGCTGAGGTTTTTCCTGGGAGCAGGATTTGCCACTGAAATAGGACCGTGCGGGCAGAGGAGAATGCTCGCCTGTAGCGTGTTTCAGTGAGAAGAATGCGCCAGGCTCCTCAGTCCTTCGCGCTCACACCTGTGTTCCCCATCTTCTCTCCTGCTTCCAAGTCCCTGTTGCTTGTTTTGTTTACAGACTCAAGGTCGAGGGATTGTTGGGAAGAACATCTGTCAGGTATCATTCACTGTGCCCGACTCAGTGGGGTCAGACCTTGGAAAACGAGAATGCTGAGCACTTCATAATTTTTATAAATCACAATACAGACTTTGCTCCTCACAGGACTTGAGCACAGGGCTGGGGTGCCTGGGGCCGGTTCCTGACCAGCTGCAGGGGCCCAGCGCCCATGCAGCCCCTCCAAGAACTGGGAGGAGTGTCCGCCTGCTGCTCTGACCCGGCCACCCTGTGCTCTCTGTGACTTCACCCACCTGCCATGTCCCCGTGTGTCTTGCCAGTGGGTTTCAGCCCTAGGCAAGTCCACTATGGATTCAGTGTGACCAAAGAAATGACAGTAGAACATTCTCAGGGTGAAAGGGTTATACCCAACTTTATTTCCATGGTGGCAGGTCAGTCACTAGAATCTCATTTACTCAGAGTGAGTCTGCATGCAGCAAGCCAGTCTCTGCCTCTGGGCCTCTCTGCCTGCAGAGCCGTCCTCTGGGCCTCTGTCCTCAGAGCTGCCACCACTCCAGCCTCTGCTCTGCTCTCCTGCAGCCTTGCCACCGTGTCACCCAGAGCACTGGGTGGAGCTCTATATACAGTCGATAGCGACATATTGCCCATACGTGTGTAGTGAGCTACCCAACCAGGGCCAGGTGAGAATCCTGGCCACAGGAACCTTCATTATATCCACAGCATGGTTAGGGAAAAATGTGGTTCAGACATGTACAAGAAAATCAGAGTAGCAAAGAACATGTAACCAGGGAATTCCCCAAACAGTTCCTTACAGAGCTAACCTGAGGCTTCTGTGCACTTTGTAAGTTTTCCTCTAATTTCAGATTAATTTTTATGAAAACATTTGGGAACAGGTCTGCTTCGCTGCCCCAGATCACAGAGTCTGCAGGTCCCACATGAGAAAAGTCACATGCTTAATGACCTGAGGGTGTGAATGCAGCGGGAGGGACCCTGCATCCAGGACAGTCGTAGCGTCCGGAGCCCACCACCATCATGTGCCCTGGACGCACTGCCTCTCTGCCCACTCGTGACTGGGCAGCTTCCCTCCCTCCCCATCAGCAGGGGGCAGAGAGCCCTGTGGCCGTGGCTCAGGTCAGCAGCTGCAAGGAGACACCCCAGGTGCCCACACTGCTGCTGGCTGCCCACAGGCCCGGGGCCCTGGGCGCAGAGTCCACCCCTCCTGTGCATTTTCCATGTCCCAGGGCCCTGGGTGCAGAGGCCACCCCTTCTGTGCATTTTCTCTGGCACCCAGAACATGGTTTTACAAGTTTTAAGAGTACCCCTGTGAAAGCTGAAGGAGTACTTAAAAAATTACTGAAAATCACTACTTGCACCACGGGACAATGATTTCAGGGTTCTTCCCAAACCTTGGTGTGTAGAGTCATCGAATTCAAGGGTGACTTCTGGGTCAGGTCAGGGCTGAGAGGGCACCTGACCTCAGGAGGCTCCCCAAGGCTGGCCACGGACTGTTGTCACCATGTACAGACAGGGCACCGAGGCTTGGAGACAGGAGTCAGGCCTGTCTGGGCAGGACGGCTCTGCTTGTGCTCCATGAGTGAGTGTGGCACCCTCCTTGCCTCCTGGCTGCTTTGGGACAAGTACCTGGGGTCTCCCTCTTGGCTCAGGGCTTCCGCTCCTGCCCAGAGGCAGCTGCTCCTAATCCTTACAGGGAGTAGATACCTGCTGGGCTACATCTCCTCAATCTCAGGCTTAAGGGACTTCTGGTTCCAGCTCCATCGGTTAAAATCCCAGCTTACTACCTCATTGTCCCGAGTCCCCTGAGGACTCTTCGTCTTATACCATAAAGGGATTTAAGCTCAATCGCAAATCAGTGGTTTCATAGTCCAGTTGGAAAAGCCATAGCACAGCTTTGTAGCTAAAACTCAAGTAGATGACCCTTTTCCTTCATTTCTGGTCATTCTCACTCCTCAGCCCACTTCTGGGCCTTGTCCATGGTTTTGAGTTTTACTTCCCCAAATCTTCCTTAGGTAAAGAATGGAAATGATAGAGACCTGCCTTTTGCGCCAGGCCTTCCCCTTATGTTTCCAAGCTGATTTTCATATAGTCCTCAAGGTGGGGGTGGTGCGTCACCATCCATCCATTTCTGCCTCACTAATGCAGGGGCCCGGTAAATGTGAATGCCCACTGCTGGGAAGGGGCGAGACCCCCGCCAGACCAGGAGTCTTGAACTAGGTTTTAAGCCTCTCTTTTGCACGGGTTGTCCTCAGCACTGGCTTCACATTAAGATCACCTGGGGAGATTTTTAAAAATACTGATGCCTGGGCTTCACCTCAGACCAATTAAATCGCAGTCTGCAGGTGCATGTTAGTGTGTTTAAAAGCTCCCCAGGTGATTCGGATGTGCAGCCGGGGCTGAGAACTAGGCGGTTTCCTACCCGCTGTCAGATGCCCACGGAGAAGCCCCGTCGTGCGGGTCAGGCACACAGACTGCAGTCGAGTTCTGGCTTTTTAGCCTGTGGGTCCCTAAAGTGTCTCTCAACTGATATGTACTCACTGTAAGTAATTCAGCTCCCGTGATTCCCCTTCTCCACTCTTATTTTCATGTTCATTTCAGTCTCATCTTTCCTGAAAGTATAAGTTCTTGATTCACACAGGCTGAATCTTGCAACCCAGCCTTGTCTTCAAACCAGGTGTGAGAATCCCAGAACATCCTTGTCTTAGCGAAAGCAGGTGAAGTGGAAGCCGGGCTCCGGGCCTCCCAAGCTCGACTCGGCACCATGTGCCGGCTGGGCTCGGGGGACTGGGACACTCCGAGGCAGAGAGCATGGTCTGAAGACAAGCTGTGGGAGACTCTTGTTTTCCTGCTGAGGAAAATGAGTCTGGGAAGGGGGTTCCAGAGTGAGCGCAGAGCTTAGACAGCCCACAGATTCTCCTGCTCTCCGCTGCCTTTCTGCCTGTGACCACGGGGCTGACCTCCTGACCGTCTGCGTGATGTTGTGATGGTAGCCAAGCCGGTGTCAGAACATAAATCCCCAGCTCCCACCAGGGGCCCTGACCCTGGCCTGGGGAGGTCTTCCCCAGGGAGCAAATTTCCTTCCCCTGCACGTTGCCCCTCCCTCCCTCCACCCTGGGGACCCACCTCGCGAGGTGGAGCCGGGCTGCCGCTACGCTGCGGGTGTTTATGCTGTGATGCAGGTGAGCTGGGCTTTGGGGATTGCTGGCTCTGCTGGCCATTATTTGGATCTCAATCTCATTTTTCTGAAGAGAAAATACTAAGAAAGTCCATAATTTCTCGGATATCAAATACTTTGAAATAACCGCGTGCAGTGACCCCATTCAGAGAGGGCTTTCCGTTCCGTGCTGTGTCGCCTGCTCTTGCCCCACTGCGGCACCGGTGAGGGTTAGATCCCCGCGGCAGGGCACTGGGCTGGCCCGGGAGCGGCTCGCGGAAGGAGGGCGGCCCCGGCGGCACAGCAGTTGGCTGCTGTTAGTTCCGTTACTGTTTGCCCTGTGTTCATGTGTCTGACGAGACTTTATATCCACTGCTCGCAGCACAGCTTCTTATGTAAGGGACAGATGGAAATTATCTCACTAAATCTAACTAGTCTGGCCTAAAGAAATAATACTAAGCAAAAGGGGCATTTTTTAAAATTTAGAGTATGAAACTGCAGAAGTTGCAGAAAAACAAGAGAATGAGCGTCAAGCTTATATCAAAGGGTAGAAAGTTTTTAAACATTCAATTATCTTAGAGAAATAGCTTTTGTTGTTAGCTACCTTTGAGTTAAGTAGCTATGAATTTTAAGACTAGAAATCTCACATTCCCAAGACCGGCCTGAACATGTGGTATTGCTCTCTGCTGAGAATGTGCTCACTCTGGGCATTTATGTTTGGCTCTGTTACAGTAAAAATCCCAAAGAAAGGTCATCATAATGTCATCCTAAGTGAGACTCTAGGTCAGCACTTTCCCAGAGGAATATAATGTGGTCACAAAATTACATGTATAATACTACCTCTTCCAACAAATATTAAATGAAATACAAATAGAGAAAATTCATTTTAGTGATGTATTTTTCTGACCTGTAATGTTACATCAATAGGCCATCAACATACCTATTGATAATTACAGGACCCATAATCAATTTCCAAAGAATAATTACAATATTTTTTTCATACTGCTATCAAACCTGATGAGCATTTGCATTCATAGCACATCTCACCTTAACCACTCCGATGGAAAGCACTTGGTGGCCCCATGCGGCTAGTGGCTGCTGTGTTGGGCCGCACATTACAGGCGATCCACATAATAGGGAACCCTTTATTTAACTCTTCCCAACGTGTCATTCTGTGTAGGTTTATGATGATTTTGTTAAAACAAAAATGAAAGTAAACTCATTGTCTTGAGGACTAGTGTGGTGTTTAGAGCACCTGCCAAGGAATTAGACTGGGGTGGGGGGCTCACATCCAGTCTGCTGTTTACAAACTGAGGGCCTTAGGCCAGCCGTTCATTATCTACAGAACCAGAGACGTCACGCACCTTGTGGTGAGGATTAAACGAAACCCTGCACATTCACTACTTAGCACATAGTAAGTCTCTATTTTTAGGTCATTATAAACATACCTTTCCTTTCTCTGAAATCAAACAATAGCACGTCAGAAAGTGAGGCTGAATGACACATCTAATGAGAAAGGGCGTGTCTAGGAAGGCTGCGGATAGGGTTAAGTCAGCTCTCCCATGCGCGTTGCACCTGACAGGGCCCTTGAAGTCAGGCCTGCAGCTCTGATGCCACTCTGCCTAAATCTCCAGTCTGCTGAGTTCCAAAGCTGAAACTGAGTTGCAGAGGGTAGCCCGATTCATTAAAATTTCAGTTGCATGGCTATTTTACTCCCATGAAAGCTGATTGCTTCTCCTCTGTTTAAAAGTGGCAATATCAGTGCAGAAAGAACCAGGATTTTATGTGTTTAAGAGAAATGTAGAATACTTATCGATCTAGAATATTTATTTAAATTTGAAGACCATGTTCCCTCACCTGCTGTCAGCTCATGCTTACCGTGGAGGTCAGAAGGGATTTCAAAAGTCATCTAATCCGTTACCCTCATTTTACAAATAAGAAAGTCACCCTGAGCTTTTGAAATTCTGTGTTTCCTTCATCCACAGTAGAGTATTTATGTTTCTGGTGCACTTTTAAAAAAGACTGTGACTGGCCGTGCTGGTTAATGTCTCTTTAAATCAGTTAGCTTTGAAAATCTGCTTAGATCTTTGGCCCTGAATTTTGCCCTGGAGCCTGGGTGCTGGTTATATGGGTCAAATAAGTCAGAGTCTGGTCTATTTCTTATGGCATCTTAAAAGCCAGTACTCTGATTTGATAAACCTGAAGTCACATAAACTTTAGACTTACTGAATTTTTTAAAAAGAAAATAAATTTACTACAAATAATCAAAGCAATGGCAATTTTAGATGAAATGAGCATGCGTGTGTGTGTGTGTGTGTGTGTGTGTATACAACACTGCACACACCCACACCCACACACCGGTGTCTATCTTTTTACTTGATTACCTGAGCATTAACTCTATTCTTGGCCTTGAGTTCCACTTTCTAAGTGGAGTGGAAAATAGAAGCCAGCTGAGTAGTTTCCCGCACAGGGTGTGTCCCTGATTAGCACCTTCCCCGCCTGCCCCCGCCTGCCCCCGAGGTCACGCACGTCCTCCCCACCCCTGACTCTACAGACAGTCATTCCCAGAGGGCAAGGAAGGCACATTGTGTGCGCGCAGCTCCCCGAGCCAGCAGGCATGCACTTCCCGGTCCAGCACAGATGGCCGCACCCACCCTGCTCAGGCCCAGGGAACCACGAGGGCCACTTGCCCCCATCAGGGCACTCCTTCCTGACTCCCGGTGAGCAGATATACCCGAACCCCAGAAGAAACTAGATTCACTGTCACTTCAGTTGTAAAATAAGATGCCAAGGCCTGAAATTCTCTTAAGTATCTTCTGATGGGTCCTTTGCCTTCTTTTCTATTCTTTAGAAAGTCATCAGAAACCTGATCACTGGGTCGCTCTTTAGATGCACGTGTATTTCATTTGGTTTTGAATGATCTAAAATGGCCTCCACATTTTAATACAGTGATATGGCCCTGGAAAAGTCAGACTCCATCTGCCAAAGAGAGCATGTTTCTGCATGTTCACAAGGGCTAAATGGTCTCTGTTAAACGAATGAGGAACTCGGGATGGAGGTCTTAGAGGGTCAGAGAAACCGGAGGGCAGCCTGGAGACGTAGAAAGAGTTGGTCTCTATCCGCGCTGTCGTCCCAGCGAGGAGCTCGACCTCTTGAACCACATCAGAGGGGAATAACGTGAGGTTGAGGTACGGGTCCCCCTGCCAGGCAGCCACTCGGGGTGGGAGCTGTTCGTGCCCCACCACTGCCCAGAGTGGAAAGCGGCTCTGGGTGGGCTTGTGAGGACCCAGGGGGAGGGCGTCCAGGAGAGGGAGGAATACATGCCCCGCTGACAGCATAGACGTTCATGTTTCATATTTCCTCCCACAGAACTGCTAAAATTGGAATGAATATGGTTGGTGGTTAGAAAAATGGAGTTAGTGTTCCAAAGCGATTCTCCCTGTCTTCAGTCACCCGTTTTCCACGTAAACCTTGAAAATAGGAAATATCTGAAACCCTTTCCTTTCTCTTTCCATCTTTCTTTACTTTATTTTTTAATCTGTTATTTCCATTGTAGAATGGGCCCTGACACAGCCTTAGGGAGGCGATCGGATTTGAGTTCTTATTTGATCCTGCATACAGCACCATATTTAAGTGTGGAGTGCATGTCCAGCGGTGGAAACTTCTGCTGATGACTGATTTGCTCCCTAACAAGCAGGCAATGTCCTGGGCGTTCAAGTTCACCTCTGACTCATCCCTTTGCTGGTGGTCTTTGTAGGGACACCAGAGAACTAAGGACTGACAGGTTCCTGCACCCGACCTTGCTCTTTAACTTTGTTAAGGAACAGACCTCTATTTCAAAAGCACCACAACTTCAAAGGGACAGGGTCAGGATGTGCACCCCCAGGACTGCAGGGTGAACGTGTGCACCCTGCTGGCTCAAGGAGGGAAACCACACATCCCCTTGGGTCAGGGGCAGCCTCGGTTCCACTAACCGTTTCTCCTGTTCTCTCCTTTTCTCCACAGAGGACCTCGCTTGGAGGCTGAGGCCAAGTTCACACAGCTGCCGCCTGGACGTCCGTCCCACCCGCGTCGACACGCGCAGAGTCATAGTGTGGTAGGTCGCAGATGGCCTTGCGCTCTCGTTAGGGACGGAGAGATGGGCAGTATGTGCCTGCAAGCAGGCAGCTCTGGGAATGCAGTGGTGGCTGAAGCCATGTTAGGCCACTTGAGAAAGGGTCCTTTTCCATTAGTATTTCTCACTATTTTTGGTACTGAAATGCTTCAGTTTTACTTTGTTTAGGTGGTTAAATTTGCATGTGTCAAACTGATACACGAACTATGACGTTTTCTCACACCTTCACACTGATGAGAGCATGGTGTATAATGTAAATGTCTCAGGAGCAACCTCAGGCCCAGGGCCTGGACCACAAAGTGTATTTACATTTCTGTGGAGTGTTTTTAGTTTCTTCAGTCTTCATTCCTGATACTTGTATGGCACCTCTGGATCTCAGACTCCTTCCACCAGATTCTCTCCTGGGGTCTCATGGACACTGACTGGTGGTGAGACCGGATGGGCTCGGCCACCTGCATGTCCTGGTGTCCCTGTGGTCCCTCAGATGGACGGTGTCACAGTCCATGGGTAGAGAGGCAAGAGTGACAGTTTTTGAAGTCTTGTCTTTCTTTTGTAAAATCCCACTTTCCTGTTGGTTTACACATGGAGGCAAATATTTAATATGGATTCGTTTCTTGCTTCATTTCTAGCCACTGTGTAATGTCTGACTCACTATCTTGTTCAACCCTCACTGTTCCCTGAAAAAGGAAATACCACCACCCCCTGGCAGACATGGGGACATCAGGGCTGAGGGAGGTGGGCACCTGGCCCAGGTCACACTGATTTCAAAGCATTCACCCACCACGGCGGCCCCGCTTTGACACCATAGTTTTCTTTTTCCATCATGGCAGTCATTTGTATTCCTCTAAATTCCTCTATGCGGTGTGGTTTCGTTAATTTCAGCTCTGTTCCTGAGAACCAGAGCTTGATCAGAATGTGCTGGAGTCCTCTGCCCCTTACCGGTGGCCTCGAAGCACACATCTGACGTCTCAGGACCTCTGCTTTCTCTTCCAGTGATGAGTGGGTGGGATGGAGAGATGTGACTCCTAGAAATAAGATACATTTAATCCCCATCAAACTGTGAAAAATGAACCAATCGGTTGAAGCTGATGTTCTCTATTTACTACACAATTAATTTTTAATTATTCAAAACTCATACACCTGTCGAGGCGTTATCTCTTTACTCTCACTTTCTGGTGGCAACATCGCCGGGAACTTATCCTCTGAATGTTGTTATTCCTACTCACATCAAACTGCCGGAGAAATCAATTTTTTCAATTTCTTTACATGCCCATTATACAGAATAGTATATGCCCATTATAGATGAATTAGAATGCATACACACATATAAACTTAAAACACCGAAAATGCCAGTATACAGTGATAATTAGCTTGTTGGCTTAAAACTCTTTGTGATTGTTTTCTTTGCACATATGATTTTTAATTGAGATGGTTCATACTGTACACTTTCTTTTGTTTTTTACTTTATCATACATATCTTTATCAATAAATACATACCGTTTTTCATGGTTTGTAATATCCCACTTTATAGCTATACTATACCAAAACATATATTAATTAATCCTCTTTTGTGATTTTACCAATAGGCTTTTAAAATTTTTGTTTTACAAAAAAACTTAGTGACCACTTTTACCTGTATTTTTTGCACTGTTAATTATTTCCCTAACATGAATCCATAGCACAGTATTAGGGTCATTGTGGGGCTGCATGAGTTGCTACATGTGTTGTGTAGCACACATCCACCGCAGGGGGCCCCCATGAGGCGGCCTGTACTATGGTTGAAGGATACGTACATTCTGAGGCCTTTGGGAAGATGACCCTCTCAAATGCCCCTCTATTTTTGTGTCTTGTTACATGAATGCATATCCACTGTGACTCTAAACACAGCTACCCATCCGTGTTTGAATGGTTTGCCATTCCATAAACAACTTTTATGAATTTTAAGGAAAATTAATCTCATAATATTAGGTTTAAAAGCTAAATTTTTATTTCAACATATATTCTGAATTCTCAAGAACTCAGTTCCAAATCTTACACTTTCATTCTCCTGTTCACAGGATAATTCAACATACTGACTGCCTGTAAGACATTAAGCCAGACACTGTTGGTATTTGAGTGGACAGGACAGGACACGGCCCATGGTTTTGCATAGTTCACCCTTTAGTACTAGAACACGCTTACATTGAGCTCCAAATATTAGTAAGAAACACACTGAACATATCTACTGTACAGATTTAGTATGGTGACCACGATATTCTCCATGCCTAACCCTGAGTATTTCAAGGCCCACAGCCGAGAGAGAGATGTTGCACCATGTCCATTATACTGTGCAGTGGCGTGTACTGCCCTATCCCACCGGCCCGGGAAAAGGAACTCTTTCACTGCTTTCTTGAATGTTTCCAGGAGCAGGGCCCCTGCTACCCAGCAGGGCAGCCCATTCCATTGGATTGTGTTAATGGTTAGAATATGGTTCATAAGTTTCTTGAAGCGAAATTACCATTTTGTATTATGTACTTCGTGTTCCTAATTTTATCCTTTGGAGAGATACACAATAAGTTCATCTCAACTCGAGGGATATATTTTAAGAGTCTGCTATGGTCAGGAGCTGTTAGAGCTGCTAAGGGTGTGTTTTCCAGGAGATTCCTCTGACACATGCTGCACACGTGTGGTCACGATCCTCGGTGCGTCTACGGTGTGAGTGTCTTTCGAGACAGACATGTGTTAATCCTAATTCTATTTCATATGACAGCAGTTTCAAGTATTTGATGATAATTATCATATTTTCCAAATACACAAGTTAAATAACTTGCCCTGTTCAAGGGAATTGAATTGTTACTATGCTAAGCCTAACTTTCTATAAAGCAATAAATTTTGACCTCAGTTTTTGAGCCTGTTCAGGGGCTAGTCGGAGACAGTCCCCAGTTGACCACGAGGACAGAGATGCCTCCACCTTCATGCAGATTGCCAGGTTTTGTTAAAAAGAAAACGGAAGTCACTTGCCCCAAACTGTTAGTTGTTATGACATGAGACACCGTGCCATGGTGTGTGAGTTTTGTGTAAAAGCTAAACCTGACATGAATATGGGAGAACCTAGGGTCTGTCTGACCTCTGCCACTTTAGAGAAGCCACTCAGCTTCCTCGGTCCTTGGCCGCCTGTGACATGAAGGGTGCAGCCATGTCTGTGGGGCTCTAGCCCAGTATTATAGGGAGGCACCCCAGGCTCGGGGCCCTGGGCTTTGAGTCACACAGGGTGTAGGTTCTCACACACGTGGCACACAGGTGGCCAAGTCCTGGGTGCCACTGTGGTGTTGGTGTGAGTGTCCTTTGAGGCTGATGTGTTTTAACTTACTCCTTCAGACGTATCTCCACCCCCATTTCCGAGGAGAAAGCTGAGGCAGAGGTCAGGCAATGGGAACAAGACCCACTGGAGAGGCAGGGTCTGCCGGGGGCACTGACCTCCCAGTGCCCTGGGTGGGGGACAGAAGACTTTCCACGCCAAACGCTCAACTCCGGACAATTTGTCCATCGCTTGGTTATCTTAGAGATAAATGCCTACTAAGAAGGTGTCCTTCCTTGATACCAAAACATAGTAACAGTAAAAATGCATCAGCTCATGAACATGTAAGCCATACACTCCACACATGAAAATGACTCTGGACCAGTGTTTTTATGGTGGTTTCACTGAAATGGCCAGATTTAATATCACATGACCATGAATATTATATGCTTGAAGTCCTCCTCTGTAAAGAACCTCAGAAAATGTTGTATTTTCTGTTTTAGTCCATGAATGTGTTCAGTTGCTCATTAATATTGTCTTTTTAGCTTTTCTGGCTGATTATATTCATTATTTCTTCATTTTTCAGTTGAGTAATACTCATTTTTACTACCTCTTGTATCTCATCTATTTCCCATTCCTGTAATTTTGCCTCATTGAAGCTTTTGCTTCCTGTATCCCCCATCCCATCTCTGGCTGTCTGCTGTATGGTCTCTGCGTCTTTCACAGGTAAGTCACGTAGCACAGCCTGTTAGCATTAGCTTTCTGCTCTTCGTGGTTTATACTCTCTGATCAGAGTGAGTGAAAGAAATGATCAGCCCAGTGTCCAGTGTCTGCTGATTTGAGGATGTGAATAGAAACCCTCCTAAACACAGGTGGGCAAAGGGAAACAAGCTTTCACTCAGCTTGAAGCTGATCAGCCAGGGAACCCGGATATGCCACTGAGCCGGGGCCACAGCAGCCTGGTGGTGGGGCAGGTGCCCACGGAAGGCTGACGGGTAGATGGGTTCTCTGCCTGCTCTGCCTCCTCACTCCTCAGTCCTTCCTTTCCTCCTCCCCACCCCTCCTCTCCCGCCTCTCATATGCTGAGGAGCAGAACCATGACACGAATATAGGACATTCGGTATGTAAGAGGCCTCGTTACTGGTCGCACTTTGGATGATGGTCCTGTTCCCCAGAAGCCCTGAAACAGGAATGTGAACCCTATCAGCCCTTATAACATCTCAAACCACAGGACCTTGGGTGTTCTGTCTTTTCGCCTGTATGCCTAGAGTAGGCTCTGCAGTGTCACCCCTAACAAGACACTAAAAATTTTGGATGAATAGAGAGGCCTTAAAACAAAGATCCACTCAGGAGATGTCTTCTTTCATCTCAAGAATCATTCTGGGGTGAACGGTGACAGCCTAGATGGTGCAGAGCCACGCTGCCCAGGTAATGACCAAGCCAGAGAGATTGGGGGTGGGGGCAAGATGGGTCGGGGAGCGTTCCCTGGTGAGTGGCCAGCCCAGAGCTGGGCAAGGACACCCCGGGGCCACATGTGAGGTTATTGGAGTCAGAGCAGCAGAGGTGCCCGTGAGAGCGTGGGGAGGCCCTCCATGGCCTGGCCCCCTGGCTCAGGGGGACACTTTACTCCTTAAATTTCATCCTCCATCCATACTTGTGTCCCGTACATGGAACGTAAGTTGCTAACACACAGCTGGAGAAAAAGCATATTTCAGTTCACTAAAGATTGGGACCTAATGCATTATAATTTAAAACAATGACTATATTTAAAATAACAACTATATGATATTAAGGAACTTTTGCCAGTTTTTTAGGTATGTGAATAGTATCATGGCTCTTAAAAGTGAAGTTCTGATGTTTCAGGGATGCATACTGACATACTTCTAGATAAACTCATAAGATCTCTGGCAGTTCCTTCAGCATGACTTAGAAATGGCCATCGGGTGGCGGGAGACTTGAGATGGCCCTGGCCAAATGACACGTGGTTCTGAGTGTGGGCCAAGAGCTTTTATGTTCTCCTTTCTCCTTTGTAGTGGTTTAAAGTTTCCCATCTTAAAATGTATCAAGAAGTGGGAGGTTGCTTAGCATAGTGATTGAAGATGCACCATCTAGTGTTAGCTGGTAGAGAATAAACCCAACAGACAGCCTTTGAAGACCTGGGCCTAAATTTCTCTCTGTGCCTCAGTTTCCTCATCTGTAAGATGTGGATGATGGCTGAGCCTCATAGGGTCATTGTGGGGCTGCATGAGTTGCTACATGTAACATGTAGCCCATGTCCACCATGGGGCCCCCATGAGGTGGTCTCATCCACAGCGGGGCCCCCGTGTGGCAGTGGCCATCGACTCTTCCAGAGGTGGCACTTCTGGCTCATTTTCCACTCGGAATTTTTTACATTGGCAATTGCTATAGAGAAAGTGCCCTTAATTTAGTACATGAAAAACATTTTGGAATTAATAATCTTTTCTATTTAAAATCACAAGGAGAATGGATTCAATAATTTGTGACTTTCCTGTGACTGGTAATGTTGAATATATTTCTGAAGATATTTAGATAAATGATATAAAAATGAACTTTTAAAACTTGCTGGAAAAATATCGTGATTTTTTTCCTTCAAGGAAGGATAGTTCAATATATCAGGACCGTTCAGCCATAACACAGATTATATATTGGGTAATGTTTATCTTCCCTCCCTCCCTCTTTCCCTTCCTCCCTCCATCCCTTCCTTACTTTCTATTGCAAAAGGTAAATAACTGCCTTTTTCCTAAAACTACAGTTGTCAAATAGCCCCTGATCTTCTACTCTGGGGTAGAATGTAACAGTTGAAAGGTGGTAACTCTACCCTTCATTGTCGATCTTTCTATGCTCTCTCTTTTCCACATTATTTAAATCCTAAGTTGTCACTGTTCCAAGAAGGGAATCAATATTGGGAATTGGACAGCTGTATCTGCTGAAGAACCACTTTGCTGATAAACAAGGGAAAGGTCTTAGAAACATGAAACCACAGGTCATAGTGGACACTCATCATCTCTGTGTCCTGCCGTCTTTGCCCAGCGTGCGGCGTCTTCCCTCCGACTGGGGACCTTCGTGGCCACCTGCGGGAGTGTCGTCTTGCTTCGGCTGGTGCCAGGTGGCAAAGATGGGTTCTGTGAGGTTGATCTTTGCGCATCTGCTTTGCCCAAATCACTAGGCCAGGCGAGGAGGGACAGAAGGATGGGCAAGCACCCCGGACACTTGGTCAGGATTCAGTACATGAGATTGAGGGAAGCAGTGATGGCTCGGTGCTGCCCGAAAGCATTGGAGAGCCTGATGGGCGCAACTGGGGGTGCTGCTGGGGCGTGTGGACCAAGAGGCTTTGGTATCTAGTGTGTAGGAAAGCCTGATCAGGAAGAAAGGATAAAGGAGGAAACATGGAGTGTACAGAGCGTTCTTTATTACATCTGTAGAGAGCATGAGATTCACTGAACCTCAGTCTGAAATGAGTGCATGTGGGTAGAGCTTTGCCTCCTTCACTCTCCCAGTGCTCGGGGCCCACGTGGTCATTGGGCCAGAAGCCGTGGCAGCAGGAACAGGGAGAGCAGGCAGATGTCCAGGCGGCCACGGGGAGGCCCGGCTGACACACAGCAGGAGCTTCCTATCTCCCATCCTCAGATCTGCGAAGTGGGCTCCCTGTGTTGTTGCAAAAGGCTTTTTAAATTAACTGACACTTTCATGAAGTTCAAAAACTCCCTGGTACCCCAATAAGTTAAGTAATCACATAGGGGGCACAGAGAAACCTCACAGGCATTAATGAACTGTATCCCTCTAACTGTAGAGGCCCTGGGTGGGTGGGTTCTCGCGGTGGCCCATGAGCAGGTGAAGGGCAGCTGCCTGGGGTCCCAGGGGGTCTGCTGGGTCGCACGTCGGCGCTGTGGGTGCGGCAGAGCGGCACACTGCTCTGGGACCATAGTCTGCTTTACTGGTGCAATGGTCAGACGTTCCTGACTTCAACTAAGACGACCCTTAGTGAATAGACATGTTCACTTATTCTAAAAGAAGCCTGAAATGTTTTGTCTCCCCTCAACATATAGATGCTGAGCACCTACCATACAGTGGGCGCCACTGTGTGTGGGCCCCAGGCGCGGGCTCCTTGGGTGCTCAGTGCGCTCAGACCTCCAGAGGAGTAAGACGCCACCTGAGGGCCGGAGGCGCAGTGGGGACATGAGTCGTCAGGCGGGCAGTAGGTGAGCAGGAAGGGAGGGGAGGCCGTCATCCAGAATGTTAATGGAGGACAAGTCGGGGCCAACCCGGACAGAGGAGGGTGGTGGGAAGTCCTCTTCAGTGGGCACGACAGAGTGAACAACACGCTAATTACGTGGCATCCTGCAATCCCGTAGCCATGGCTAGTATCTGCCACCTACTGTACATGTGCCCTGACCACGCTAGACCCTCTCAGCTGGGGCCCTGGTCTCGGGGGTCACGTCAGGAAGGGGTCGCGCCAAGTGCCCTGGAATGTCGATACGGTTTGGAGCCATGAAAGTGGAAGCTGAGAGTTTCCACTCTTTGATTTAGAATGACCTGTCCCCTGATTCTCCTGAGACTTTTTAGAATTAAATTTACTTTGTAAACAAGTGACATTTGAGCATGGGATTTTCCTTCTTTCTTTTATACAGACACAGGATAGGTCCATGGCTGAGTATCACACCTCTACTGTCATTTCATAATTATTTAGTTAGTGTTCAAAGAGGTCTTCATATCATATTTTTTTATTTTATCGAGAGATGCAAAAGGTTTAAAATATCCAAAAGAACACAAATACTCATTTTCCCCCGTGGTCATTCCTGGGGTGGATGACAGGCAAACTGTTATATACTGGCCCCATCATTCACACAGCAGCAACAGCCTTGTCTTCTGCGGCACTTTTCTCCTTATGACCCAGTCCCCTCCTTGGTATCTTTCAACCTTGCAGCAAACTAGAGTGGGTGGCGGGTTGGCCCGACCAGCCCTTAGAGCGTGTGGCCCGAGGTGGGCACCTCATGGCTTGACCGTGCTCTGGTGCCTCCTGCCTCCCCTCAGAAACTGGTTCTGGGTCTGACAGGCCAGGAGAAAGACTGCCTCCTAACAGGGCCGAGGAAAGTGTTGAGTTGGGGGTGGGAGAAGGCATGATGTATACATGCAGCATGGAGGGGCCTGACTGACAGGAGGCGAGGCAGGGTGCAGAGAACGGTAAGAAGGGGTGCTGTGGTGTTGGGGCAGGGGCCTTCCAGGCTGGGACAGGAGCAGAGCAAAGGCCCTGAGGCAGGGGCCACGCCTGGCATGCTTGAGAAAGAAGTCGGCTGCTGGTGCTTCCACAGAACAAAAGAGGAAGAGCAGGGAGAGAGAAGAGCAGCTCACCGGGGGCCGGGCACGACGACGCTGGCAGCTGTGGCTCCACTGTGAGTGGTGGAGGCTGCTAGAACGTTCTGCAGGGAGGTGATCTGATGGGGCGGCTTTGCAGAGGATCGCCCTGGGTGCAGGCAGAGCCGGGAGGTGAGAGCAGGGCTGCACGGAGTGGCGGAGGGAAGGCCAGCAGGCGGGCAAGCCGGGAGGCCACGAGAGGCAAACCGTGACCACCGGGGAAGGGGAGGCCGAGGCACTGGTGGGGCTGCTGGGTCAGTGGGTGTGAAGGCCGCCTGTGGGAGTGTGGCTGAGGAAGGAATGGGGAGGAATGGCGAGAGAGACACCGTCACACCGGAGGGGCGGCCCAGAAGCCCGAGACGCCTGGAACAGAGGAGGCATGAGCTCCAAAGCCAGGGACTCTGATGACCTGGCGACGCGGGCGGCCACAGGCAGGTGCGTCCTCCCAGAGCGGCCAGGCCGCAGGGAAGGGGACTGTGCTGGGGAGAGCCCTGCACCAGGGAGGAGGACAGGTGTGTGGGCAGTGGTGGGTGGGGCTGGGGGGGAGCCTGGCTGCTGGGGCTTCAGGTGGGCAGGAGGGCGCCGCCCCCAGGGAGCCGGAGGGTGGGCGGGGCCTTGCCAGCGTCCTGCAGATCCGGAGCCAGGTGCACACCGCCAACTGGAAAGCACAGGGAATATTAATCAGGAGGAGACACCGTTTTCACCCTCCAAGTGTTCTTGGGTTTGATGCCTCCCCTGGAAGACAGCTGCTGGGCTCCCCTGCCCCAGTGGCTGTCAGGACTGAGCTGCCCCAGATTCAGAGCCTGAAACCTTTCCCCCGGCTTGAGTGACATAGAGGGGGCCCTTTAGGAGGCCGTGAAGGCAGAGTGAGCCCATGGTGGGCCTGACCCAGGAGAGCTGGCGTCTACGAGAAGAGAGAGGCCCCGAACGCTGTCCGAGGACCAGAGGAAGGGCCAGGGGCAGATCGGGGAGGTGGGAAAGGCCTCAGCAGAAGCCCAATGTCCACCCTATCTCAGGCTGCAGCCCCAGACCGGTGAGAGTAAGTTTCTCTGGTTCAAGTGGTCCAGCCTATGCGGCTGCCTTGTCAGGCTGACCCAGCCGCTAACCGAGTGCCCGCCTGCTTGCCCCAGAGACGGCGCTGACCTGTGGGGTGGGTTCCTGGTGTGCAGGTGGGTGGGACCCAGTGGCCACGCCCCATCATGGCCACTGTGCGCAAACCTTGCTCTGTGAGGGCCAGACGCTGCCCTTCATGAGCCGCGGCCAACGGGCCAAGAGCACCTGTGCGTGTCCTTCTGCAGGTACACTGGGCCTCGCTGCACAGAGATTTTACATGTTTGGACTTTCCTCAAAGTTCTCATTCAAAAATCCACATGCCTGGTACTGTGACCTGGCCAAGGCTGTGGAAACAAAAAGAGAAAAGGCCATTTACTGTGTGAAAGCCAAGGCCCTTCCCACGGATCCACTGCATCGTGGGAGAGAATGAGCAAGCGCACACGCACAGGCGCATGGCCTCGGGGTCCGAGAGTGCAGGCAGGGCTTCCCGCTGGCCCCATGTGAGCTGTGCACCCTTGCGTCCTCCTCGCCAGGAGCAGAGAGCGGGGAGCAAGAGCTGCAGAGTCCTTGGCGCTCGTGGGGAATCCGTACCTTCTGACGCAGCAGGTGAACTAAACGACCAGGAAGGACAGCAAATGAAATGGGGGAAGGCCCGTGAACTTTGGGCAGAGGAAGGTCACTATTAACATGGCCCGGGGCTGGTCGCACAGGGACGTACTGGCCAGGTGGGCAGGGACCCTGGAGCACTCAGAGGCCAAGCTCTGTCTTCTTTAAGTGCTTTTGCTTGGTTGCAAGTTGTCTGAGGGTCCTTTGTTGCCTTACATAAAGAACCTTAAGATATGGAGTAGCAGGTAGGGCACCTGGCGGGCTTTGCGGGCTTGTCACCCTTTGAGCTCCCCTCAGGCACGACAGGGCTGCAACTCTGGGGACTTTCTCTGTCCTCCCTCTTCATCCCATTCCTGTATCTGGCACGTGGTAGGGACTCGAAATACATTTCCAAGGGAGTAAGTAATTGTGTGTGAATATGTAAGACACCATCTAATAATGGAAGAAATATGATGAAGCAAATCCAAGAAGCTCTCAGTCTGTTTCCGTCTGCACACACCACACACACACACACACACACACACACACCACACACACACCACACACACACCACACACCACACACCACACACCACACACACACCACACACACACCACACACCACACACACACACCACACACCACACACACACCACACACACACCACACACACACACCACACACACACCACACACACACCACACACACACACCACACACACACACCACTCACACACTCACACACACACCACACACACACCACACACGCACACCACACTCACACACACACACACCACACTCACACACTCACAC
>JAQQAC010020896.1:933907-1029126 GCA_029783875.1 Phataginus tricuspis | reverse complement strand
CCCAGCTCCGGGGAGTGGCCGAGGGCACACTGCCCTCCCTGCCCCTGCTCACCACGTGACTTTCGGTCTGGCTATTTTCATTATTTGTGCCTATGTCCATGTACTTTGGGAGCTTGGCCTAGGGCTGTGTATTCCTTTAAATCTGAAAATAATTTTTGTTAAAAATAAAACTTAGATGAGTTAATTTGTAGCCCAAATAAAGACACATGCTGGAAGACCTTGATGGAGAAGCGTTTTCACAAGGTCTGGCTTCTGGTGGCCCCTCCCCGGCCCTGGGCGGACTGCGCCTCTTGCATTCACTTCTCTTCCGCAGCCCTGCATGCTCCTTGTGTGCACTTTCCAGCACCATTTTGAACAAGCACACCCCGACTCTTTCCTCTTAACTGCATCCCTCTTTCTCCGACAAAGCACGCGATGTGACAGCATGATCAGTCGGTGATGCCGGGTAACACCATTATTGAAAGATTCCCCACCGTGTAGCATCAGTTTTGACTATTATCTAGAAAATTCATGTGCTGACACAGTCAAAAGTCATGTTAACACTTTCTCAGCACCTTCATGGCGAAGTTCTTATGTGAAATTCATGCCAGCGCACCTTCCCTGCCAATTAATGCTTGAGACCGGAAGGCACTGGTGTGGGGGGCAAGGCCGGCAGGTGTGGGAGCCGCTCCTGGATCGTGCGTGTCCTGCTGGCCACGCACTTGCCTTTTCTATCTTTATTTCCTCTCTCACAGGTGCCATAATAGCACAAGCTAGGTTTTTTAAATATATTCTTCTCTTTGACTGATTTAAAATTTTCCAGGAAAAGACACCTTCCAAAGTAAGGCATGGGAATTTATTGTTGTTTTTTCTTTTAAGATCTCTTAAGACATTTCCTCGACTGTACCTGTAAATGAGGATTTAGGATATGAGCCTTAGGGATTTCGGCCTGAAGGAGAGGGTCACCTAGCATGTGTATTTGCAGGGGGCAGAATGTCCTAGAAAGATTCAGATAGAAGAGGAGAACAGAGAGGGAAGCCTGGAGGTGGGGGGCCTCCCACAGAGCCCCCCCAGAGGTCCCCGTGGGGGAAGAGGGGCCTTGCCTGTGCCCAGAGGGTGTGGCCACTGGTGTGCTGGCCATGGAGACGGGGCCCGTCCCACCGTCCACTCTTAGATTCTTCCTCTCTCTCCCATCAGTTTGTCTGCAAAATGCCTGCCCTGTATCTGTGCTCTGATATTTAAGAATTTATCCATCAGTTTTAAAATTGAACCAAGAATCCCTTTAGTTACAAGAGTGGTTTCTGCGTGCTCCCTCTGAGGAGCAATATCACCGCCGCCAGGAAGGCAGAGCCCAGGGGACAGGCAGAGCGAGGCCCTGCAGGTAATAAAGAGCCCAGCCCTATGGGGCAGTGACGGCTACTGAACAGGCGGTGAGGTAGATGCTGGCTGATCATATAGGTCCGGAGAGGCCACAGAAGTGGCGACACTTAGCCCAGCATCTACACCAGGCGCCCTCTGGACAAACAAGTGACCAGTGAGGGGACCTGACTCCTTAGTCTGATCATTCGGGTGCAGTGCGTGAGAGAGCCAGAAGGTAAACTGAGGCACCAGGGGTTGGGATCTCTTGCTCACAGCCATCTAAACACCTGACTCTGGAATAAAGTATTTGATAACAAGAAGTATGGAACTTTAGTGTAAGTCTTGTCTGACATTGGGGTCACTTCAGGCAATCTCTTTTCATATTTTGTGTTCATTGAGGGCCCACTCTGCTCACCACCTCCTTAAATGGATCTCATAGAACGTACCTGGCTCTTGTTAGATGCTCCTGAGCGACTCTTGAATTAGTCATGGTGAATTTTCTGTAGAATGAGTCCTTGAACATGGGCACATCGCTCACTGCTCAGAGCCTCACACAGCTTTTGCCTTTGGAACTGTTTGCTAGTAGCTTGGAATGATCTAGTGACTTAAGCATTTATCCAACATTGATGGAAACGTGATGTGTTTGGGTTGGCTGGCGTGCAGACTCCTGCCTGACTCAGTTACTCCTGAGGGCACTCCTTGCAGCAGCTGAGCTTCACCACAGGAACGTGAGGATGCCTGTCAGGTGGGGCACCAGGTTTCTGAGGGTGAAGGCATGGTGGGACCTCCCCCACACGCTGGCAGGGAGGCGTTCTCCCGAACAAGGAGTGTGCCAGATGCCGGGGTAATGGCAGCCACGAGGAGGCAAGGCCTGGAGCGTACCTCACAAGTCCACTTCCAGCACATTTAAAATAAGTGATATTATTATGTCTTTGATGACAAAAGGAATATAGGCTCTTCATAGGAAAATTATAGAAAATTAAGTCATATGAGAAAAATAAAAATCACCTCTCATTTCACCATTAGAGATGAGCTTTTAACATATTAACATTAGGTTTTATGGTTCACTTTCTATTATATTCCTTTCTCATGTCATAGAAGTCCTATGTAAACATGAATTCAAATCTGCAAAATACTACATTTAGTGAACTTATCCTAACTTACTTAATTTTCTAATTTGAAACATTACAGTTTTTCAATTATGAATTGCTGTGATTACAATTCTCTCCATATTTTTGCCCTGTATATGTGTGTTTTTAGAGTAGCATCTTGAAAGGGAATAGTGGAATGGACGCTGTGGACAAATTACTCAGGATGTTTTTAAAGCAGTTGTGGAGACAACTCCCATGTGCCCTGAGAGGCCCTGGGTCACCTGCCATGTTCTTCCTAGAAACACAGGAGCGGCCTTCACATGGTAGGGGGTGACTTTATGGGCAAAGCTCAGCAGCTGTGGCCCCTGATATGTGAAGGAGCAATAAAGTTCAGCGGCATTCACCTGCAGAAGCAAACTGACATTTACAAGTTTTCAGACTACTTCCGGCCACACCTGACCCTCGTCTGGCCCATCTCCTCACGGGCAATGTGACACGAGGTAGGAGGGTGACCAGCCTGGACACGAGGTAGGAGGGTGACCAGCTCTTGAAGGCAGCGAGGAGAGGTCCCCAGGGCACTGGCTTGCATCCGGTCATGGGCAGCCATGGTCTGAAGGAAGGACAGGGCAGGAGCTCCCTCGCACACACTGGGTGCTCGGGGCAGCGGGCGCCCTGGTGCAGCCACGGGCAGGGGGAGCTCTGGCAGGCCCAGACGTGCCTTCCCCATGGGCACCCCGGCACCGCTGCTCCTGTGGGGGTCAGGCTAGTTCTTGGAGCCTGCTGGGTTAACCGCCATTGTCACCTCTCTTCCTGCTCTGCTTCAAACACTCAAGTGGCACAAAACCAAACTGCTGCCTCCATTCGGGGCAGGATGGGGACAGGAAAAGCCACAGGCAACTCCAAGCCAGGAAGAATCCACAGACAAAGGTCACAGTCAGGTTGATACCGGGCTAGTTGGGCATTATCAAGTGCTAATTGAATCTGTCTAAATACTTGTTTATATTCCTCCATTAATACAAGCTCAGATGGAGTTTTGTCTCTCAACAACTCAAAAAGAGGGAGGAGGTCCTCTGTTGCAATGTGAATCCAGGGCCGCAGCCAGCTGAGTTCCCCTAATACCTTTTGTAATTCCACTAAAGAATATGAGGTCTTGATGGATAACTGAGGTTTAAGAGGGCAGACAGAATCTAGGTTAAGCTTTGCCCCTAGAATCTCAAAGGGAGGTATAGTTTGGATCTTGTTATTAGACACATGCAGTCCCCCTTGCTCTAAGAGGCATTGAAGCTCCCTGTACGCAGGCAGATTCTAACTGCTGGGCACTAGCTGCCCCTAAAATAATATCATCCATGTACACATAAAGAGTTATTCCTGCCCACTGCTAAAGGGGCTGCAGAATTTTGGAAACATATTGCTGACAGAAGGCAGGGCTACTGGCCATGCCTTGGGGTAGCACTGTCCATTCATATCTCTCATCAGGCCCTCGAAAATTGGTAGACGGCACGGAGAAGGCGAACTTCTCACAATCAGCTGGGTGGAGGGGAATGGAGAAGAAACAATCCTTAATATCAACTACGATAAGGGATAATTCTTTTGGAATGGATGGGATCCAGGGCAGGCCTCTCAAGGGCGTGCCCACTGTAACCATCCGTTCATTGATTTTTCTTAAGTCTTGAAGCATCCTCCATTTACCAGAGGCCTTCTTAATAACAAACACCGGGCTATTCCATGGGCTTAGAGAAGGTCGTATGTGTCCCAACCTAAACTTTTCCTGAACAATCTCCTTAAGTTTCTGAAGCTTAGTCTGTGGTAATGGCCACTGCTCCACCCAGACTGGAGGCCCAGGGAGCCACGTAATGGCAGGCGTCATCGGGGCAGTGGCCTTTAGGATTGGGGGTGCTGTGACCTAGTTTGAGGGAGATAATTGGAGCAACCAGTGGGCCGCTGGCACCCCGGTCTCCCTGGCATTGTCTCATAAAGGACTTCTGTGTCATTAATGATGTATATGGCAGACTCGCTTAAGATGTCTTGACCCAGCAAGTTGTTGGTTAGGCTGGAAGCAACAAGGGGCCTAACCTTTCCATGATTACTGTCTACATCTTCCCACCTGAGCCAATCCCTAGCCTCCTCACAGACTGCATTGCCCCCGACCCCCCGTAGGGGTGGTCCGGGGATCAACTTCCAATGGGAGGGTACTTACTCTTTTCTGAGCACTGTCCGATCGGCTCCTGTGTCAATGAGACATTGAAACCTCTTCCCAGATATAACTATATCCATCTCTGACCTTTTTCCTGGCACAACGGGCATCATCCAGTGCACTCCAAGAGAGCCCGGGGGATCTGCTCCTCCTTTGGTTAACAGGGCTGGAGGATGCCCCTTCCCTAGTTTAAAGAGTTCCCTTGCAGATCAAACTTGGATTGGCACTCTTTCATCCAGTGGAACCCTTTCTTGCACCTTGGGCACAGAGACTGGGGGTGTGGACAAACCTTCTTCCTCCCCCCTGGGTTTCCCTAGCCCCCCTGGGGGCATTCTCTCTTATAGTGTCCCTTCTGCCCACACCTGAAACAAACCCCATTGCCCCTGACAGGTGGCTCATGCTCCCCAGATGGGGCCCGGGGGGAGAGCGCTAATGCCAGGGCCTCTGCCAGGGAGGCAGTTTGAGCCTGCAGTGCCAGGGTCTGGGCTTGGTGGGCCTGAGTGCCTACATCCTTGGTGGCAACTATCCAACTCTCCATGGACCTTTCTCTTAATCCTGCACATGCCAGTTTGTGATCTGATGTCATGCCTTCCCACGCTAACATTTTGACAAATTGGTCCCTTAGCGGACCCGGGGGGAACTTCTGGTGGAGGCTCCTCTCCACTCTATCTACAAAGGAGGCTAAGTCCTCTGTGGGTTTCTGAGTGATCCCCGAAATTGGAGGTTCGGAGGGGCCCTCCTCTAACTTCTTCCAGGCAGCTAGTCCGAGGGCCCTCACCTGCTCTTGGTACGGAGCAGGGATTGCTGCTTGTTGGAGACCGGTGGTGAATTGGCCACTGGTCCCAGAAAGCATCCCGAAGGTAACTGGGACGGGGGGATTCGCTGACTGATTCTTCTCCGCCTGGACATGGCATTCCTCCTTAAAGAAGGCACACCATTTAAGGAACAAGGGCCCCGGAAGGACTGCTTTAGTCAAGCTCTTCCAGTCCTGCGTAGTGCAGGGCTGATGGGCCAGCCCCTGGAGGATGGTCTCTGCCCATGGGGAGTTGGGTCCATCCTCAGAGACTGCCTTCTTTAGCTCCTTGAGGTCGGGAGTCCCCCATTGGTACCATGCAGCCGGTCTATTGCCCCCAGGGTTGACGTTGACTGGAAACGCCTGGTAGGAAGGTGGCGCCAACCCATCCCTGCCCGTGTTATCAGTCCCTAAAGGCGGAGGATATGATGGTGGTGGAGCGGAGTCGGGGGGGTTCTTAGGCGCTAAGGCAACAGGGTCTGGCTGGGGTTTGGGATCTGGGTCCATGTCGACCCATGGGTTCGAGGTTTCTTTAGATAACTTGGGGTATAGGTGTCGGGGCTGCTCAGCCCGCTCCTCCATGAACTGAACCCACTCTCTTTCCCCTGGCGTTATCTTCACCTTTTCCTCTGTCTTGCTCTTTTCGCCTAATCCTTCTCCCTCCCTGGGGAGGCTAGCCCCAAAACACACCTTAAGGGTGGATAAGGTGGGGTACACCCCCAAGGGTGGACTCTCACCCTTGTCTAACTCCGCCTTCCTGATCAACTGTTCCACATGATGCCACGTGGTCCACTCAAAAAGATTCCCAACCGGAAGCCAGGGAGCCACCCGCATTAGGGCCTCCCAGACCTTCTCGGCTTGAGTGTCCGAGAGCTCTAATCCTCGACTTTTAAGCATATATTTCAGCGCTTTAAGCACAGGTTCATCTTTAGAGGTTGCTTGTCCCATTTTCCCGGGAATGCTCTCACCACGTAATCACCCACTGCTCACTCTGCCGCACTTTAGGTTCGTCAACCGAGGGATCCTTGATCTGGTCTGTGAGGCTTCATCAGTTGTTCCTCACATGGGGCACCAGTTGTTGGGGTTTCTAACCTCTCCCCTGTCTGTCCTGCTCACCGTCAGGACTACTAGCTCTTTCAGTGACCCTCCGAGCCAGCGGAGGGAAAGGAAAGGAGGGAGAGGCACGCCCCGACAAGGCGAAGCAAGGGAGGTAAGAGCCGACTGTCCGCCCATTCCGCAGCCTCCGCCGCCCTGGAGACAATCAGACGCGACAGGGAGCTCAGGCAAAGCAGGAACTCGTTTTTTGCAGCTCAGAACACGGAATATATAGGGTGTGGTCTCTTCTGATTGGTTGCACCTTATGCTAACAAGGCAACCTTCAAATTTCCAATCACGTAGAGTTGTGCGCATGCGCAGTTGTCTCTGACGTAAGCAGTGGACCTAAGTGAGAATACTCGGCGGGAAGCTGTGGCGCAGCAGAAATTCAAAGGGTTCTCAGCGGCCATCTTTGTGGTGCAGCTGAGATTCAAGGTAGTTCCCCACGCTCCACCGCCTCCTATTGTCACAAGACCCTGTGACCGCCTGGAACCCTGCTGGGAATCCAGAAATCCTTCATCTCAAATCCTTAACACGATCGCGTGCCAAGGAAGGCAGCATGCTCACAGGTTCTGGGAACTGCGTGCGGCACTGGGCCATTGCTCTGCCTTCGCAGGCCCTGCCACCCTGTGGACCCTGTGACCATTCAAACCCCTGTGGGTGTTCAAAAGCCCTTCCATCGCCTTAGGAGACGTCAAGGGCTCAAAGTTAAGTCTTTATTTTCCTCTATTCAAATGTTTATCTGCATCTTAATTGCAGCTTTATCTTCTCTGTTTCAGGAATTTTTTTTCATGGCAAAATGGGCAAGTCCATTTACATAAAGAAAGTAACAGCATTTAACAGTGAATTGATGAATTTTATAAGTTATCAGTTAAAACGGTTCATCTTTTTGGGCGTTGCTCTGATCCTTTAAACCAAGGGCAGGTCCACCTTGTATGAAATGCTGGCATATTCATGTTTACAACTGCTCGGAACCTCCAGGTGGTTTCTGCAGTGTCTGTAGATGGGAAAACTGATAACAATTGGAATTATGGAAATTTGATTAATTTATTTGTAGTCTGTTCAACAGTTTGTTCTTGACATAATAGTCCTAATAGCTAACATCTTTTCCGTGCCATCTTCTAAGCTCTAAGAATTTACATTGACCCATTTATCTAAGATTCATGAACCCATGTGACATGGGAAACTGAGGCAGAAAGCAATGTGCTTCCTGGCGTCCCACAGCCGGCAGCATTCGGTACGGCTGTCAGCTGCAGGACTCGGCATCAGTTTACCTGAGCTCATAGTGGGGCTGTGTCCTGCCGGTGCCCCGCTCTGAATTAACTGTAGGAGCTGCCGATACACAATACCCACGGCTTAATTCCTGGTTGAGTGGTGCTGGGCCTCAAAGCCTAATGAGCTGATTTAGTCCTTTTCTTCTCCTGAAGAAGGGGACACAGCAATTCAAGCTGCCACCAGCTCAGACCCTGGCATGATGCGCCGGCAGGTCAGCATGAGCAGGGCTAGAGCCTGGCCACCCAGTTCTTCCTCCAGGACTCAGTATAGCCCAGGAGCAGGCCACGCCTGCACAGCATGGAGCTACGTCCTAGGTGTTCCCAACAGGTACTACTCACCTGCCACCCGTGGTTGCCACCTCCCCTGGTGCCCTGTTCTCTGTTCTTCAAGGCTCCTTCCCCACTGCCTGTGCCTACATTGTTAAAAGCCACTCAGGTACAGCAGCTCGCCTCCCTTCGGCTTTCGTGTCCTGCAGACCCCTGTCCCACCCACGATGGACCGTGTCCATCAGTGTACTGAGAGCTCAGGTTCGCTTAACCAGGACCTGCCTTGTGCCTCCTGAGCTTGCTGGCTATCATTCACCCCGTGTCCCAGGGTGAACGCTCAGTGAGGTCGCCGAAGGGCAAATAGTTCCCATCTTCATCCTACTAAGGATCTGGAAACCACGAGGTGGGTGGCTCAGCTTTCCAGGATGACCCACCCGCTGGGGGCCTCACTGTGCAGGTTGAGAATAGATTGCTGGCTAGAGCTTGTAGGCCTCAGAGCAGTGCCCACCCAGTCACCTCTGGAGAACCACTTCTTGCCAAAGACCATGTCTTATCAGGTGACTGCTTCTGTCAGTGATTTTTGCCAAGCTGCCCCGGGCACTGGAGCCTTCCACCTGAGAGGCAGCCTGAGCTGCTCGAATCATCACTATGTGTGCACGCCAAGCTGCGGTTCTCCCGGGCACCTCCAGTCTCGTCACAGCTGACAGACTAGGACCCTCCACCCTGAATTCAGCCTCCTCCTCCAGAATGTGGGCACATACAGGACTGTAAGATGCAGTGGGACGATGGGTGGGAAAGCATTTATGTCCCAGAATGTGCTGTGGAAACTGGGTTGCTCTACTTTTTTGTTTATGAGGGATTTTTACTCCTTAGACAGCCATCAACCAAGTCTTGCAAATGTTTACTGTTTAATTTTGCAAATGGAAATGAACAAGCACATGAAGGACACCTATTGGCCTTGGGAACCACCCTACAATCCCAACAAAAATGGTGGGCATTTTCCCAGATTGTGACTTTTTCTTAAAGTATGTGTATGTAGTTTGAGATACAAACATGCTTGGATAAGCTTGAGTATTTTCCTATGAATTGCACACATCATCACAAATAGATTTATATTTGAAATGACAATCTCTAAGGTTCTGTGGGTATTTTATTATGGAGACTGTTTCATTGCTTTTGGGGTGTGTCTGAATTGCAGTCTTTCAAAAAAATTGAGCATGCCAATTTATCCTGCTTATCTTGTGTGTAGCCTTTCTGCTGAAATGGCTGCTAACAAGTCGCCAGTTCGGGCAGATATGTTATGTCGTGTGAGCATTCTTCACTAGGAACTGACCTGAAAGTCGTGGCCGTTGCCTGTACTGAAGTGTGAGGCTGACTTTCAGATGCCCAGGGGACTTAACCTGCCTGCAGCTCCCCTTAGAATCCAAACAAACCACTAATCCCACCTAGTCCCACTACAAAGATGGAGGTATCGTTAATTATACGAGAAAGACGCCCACCTGGGCTCCTGCACGTGCCCACCTCTCAAGCCAGAGGTGTTGCTACAAATGAAAACACGCTCGAACAGACCTTGGCAGACCCGCTACTTCCCTGCACAGACCTCATGTCTGCTTGAAACGAGGCCTGTCGAATACCAGGTCAGCGTTCGTTGTCTTCTCTGTTATGCACAAGTGATTCTCAAAGAGGTTGTGAGTTTCCACGATGTTTGTCAGCTAGCTTTGGAAAACAATGTGTAAAACCTCTTTTAGTTTGTCTCTGTCTCTCTTGGCGGGGAGGGCGCTAGGTCCCGCTGTCCTGATGAAGGGTTATGGCATGTGAGGCGATGGCCGGATTTAAGCAAATCTTAAGATAAGTTAGTATGGTGGATTATTTATTTCACAAAGAGTTGTTCTGTTTGCAGAAGAATTCACCAAGAATGTCTTAAAATAGTAAACTCTCTCAGGGCTTTTCAAATAGGCTAGCCTGCCCAAACTTGATTTTACACACTTGTTCAGGAAACTACGATAAAGCATATTCTTGCTTGACAGAACTTCGATTCCTCCCCTTTAACATCTGTCCTCTCCCTTTGCTCCTGAGTGGACAGGCAGCCCCCCGACACCCCTCTGTGGGTGGTCCTCCCTGTCTCCACCTCTGGCCCTCCTTTGTTCTCTCCTACCCTCCTGATGCACCCCTTGGCCACGCGTGTGTTCCCCTAAGGACAGGGCTGCGAGCTCCCTGAGACCTGCACCCTCCTCCAATCCCCTTGCTACTAAAGCTCCGGCTGTACTCCAGTTCCTTGGAGCTTGTGGCTGAGAACCCCTGTGTAACCGCGTTCTGCCCCCTCACTTACGTCCATGCCCACCGGTAGACAGCAGCTCTCTGAGGCCCTGGGGCCTCCTGCACACCCTGTCATTGTGCACTGTCCATGGTGCTGCCCGCGTGAGTCGTGCTGGATAACGGAAGCCGGTTGAGTGACTACATGCACACGTTGGCCCTTACAATCATTGGTCATTGGCTGAGCTCCTACTGTGTGCCAGCCACTGATCTAGACGATGTCTTCAGGAAACCCAAGTGTAGGAAAACAGTGCACAAAGGTGACGGACTCATGGCAGTGCAATCTCTCCTCACTAAGGCGTCGAGGTTTCCATGGCAGTGAAACATACAGGAATCTTTGGCAGAGGGTCGAGTAGCTCTTGAAATGTCACTGATGATCACTTGGTTACATCTGTGGCAGCATTGATAATATTGGGCCAAGTAACGTGTGGGTTTTGCTTATCCGTCCATTTCATACGTATTTAGTAGTGTACGTGCCTCGGTGCCCCTGCCTTCCTCAGGCCTGTCGCTAAGCGGGTTGAAGAGAAGAGAGATGGCTCAGCTCTGGGCTTGCTCTGCTCACCTTCAGCTTGCCTAGTGATTGACTGATCTTCCAGTTACCTGAGGGGTGGAGGTTACTTTTTGATCAGTGGGTGTTGGGGATTCCATAAATGCAGTCAGGGCTATAGCAGAGGGGTGTTTGAATCCACCCCTGGCTCACGGAAGGTGTGTGAGCAGGGCCGGAGCTCTGGTGGGGAGCTGGCACTGTGCCCAGAGGGGGTCAGATAAGAGGAATCCACGTCTGTTTGTCAGGCTTCCCTCTTGCTGATGGTTACTGTGTTACTCAAAAAGAGACGTGTTTTACAAGGAGCCAGAATGTATTTAGAAGTCTCTTTTAAGATCACACGTTCCCATCCACTGGATATAGCAGGACGGAGAAAGGAAGAGGTTCAGATGAGGTTTGCTGAGAAACGTGCCCTCATGGCACCCGTGAGCTTGTCACTGTTAATGCGCTCACCGATGTGCAGAATTCAGAAATCCAAACATTTCTTGGCTGCATTCCCACAGCAAACATTAAGAAGGAATAAAAGCCATTCACGCTCGGGTTTGCCGTTGCTCTTTGTTCTGCCCCCCTCTGTCCCGGCACATGTGGTGGCCCTTCCTACCGTCCCAGGCTGGCAGGCCAGGGTGCACATCTGTGAGGGAAAATTACAGCACATTCTGGCCCTGGTTCTTGACAGCATAACTTCCGACCCAAAGGTTTAAGTTGTTAAAGTTGGAAAGCTTCCCGTCTCCATGACAACAGTGGAGAAAGAAATACGCTCTGGACCGTGTCTGTGAGCTGCTGGCTGTAGAGACCCACCCCAGCGGGACAGGGATACCCTCTCACCCTGCAGCGCCGCCTCCCTGGGAGGAAAGCTGTGAGCAGTGCGTGGGCCCTGCTCTGCCTGGGTACCGGGCCCCGCCGGCCCGTGAGATGACTCCAGTTCTGTGGAGACACTGACTCTTGTTTCCCTCGTCCTGCTGGGGCCGCGGGGACTCAGGTGCCTGTGTCCTTGGTTTTGCATGAAAACAGCATAATTAATTTTATGATTTCAAAGTAACAATAAACAGAGGTAAAAAGAGAAATCACCCCAAGTCTCTCCACTTAGAAATAACCACTGTTGCTACTTTGGGATTTATCTATGCTATCTTTTCCTATACAAAACCCTTATTTTTCTTTTTAACTTAGACTGTATATTACAACCACTCTTTAGAGCAAGGGATGAAGTATTTCACTCTAGAAAATATGTCACAAGCTGCATTTCCATTTTATTTAGTAAGGCTATCAGTTAATGTAGGGAGAGATAAGGAAGGATGGAGAGCGAGGGGGAAAGGAAGGAAGGAAGGAAGAATGGCAAGGAAGAAAGGGAAACCCAGGGGAGAGAGACTGACTGCAGGCGCCCAGGCGAGAAGGGGCAGGACCGGCCACACCTCTGGTGGCCGGCGGCCTCCCGCCCTGACCTGACCTGTGCAGCTGGTCACCACCTGCCCCTTTCACTCGTGTTCTTCCTTTTGCCTTGTCCGTGGCTTGGCCTCAGGTTGGAGGGCCTGGCCGGCCCACTGGGAAGCCAGGGAAGCTGCTCTTTGGGCTGCGACGGTGGCGGGGACAGCAGATTCCGCAGCCAGGTGGGATGGGCCCGTGAGCTTCTGCCCACGGCACACGATGTGGACACAACTTCCATGTGGGACACTGCCCACCCTTGCTTCAAAGTGGGACACATTTCCCTGTCAAACAAATGGATGTCTCGTTTGTGAGCCATCAGGGACACTCCTTAATCTCTAATGTGTTGTTCCTGTATTTGAATTTTGTCACCTTAACTTCTCTGTATGTAAAATTGGAATTACTTGACTCATTATCAATGTATGTTGCAAGAGGAGTGGAGAATGTAAAGGAAGGATTATTAGTCTCTGAAACATTCACCAGGCAGGTCAGAGCGAGCTGACCCCAGGCTGCTCGAGAGACAACTTGCCTCTTCTCTGCTTGCATCTGGGATGTCTGCATACACATGCCTGGAATCACATGCTGGCACGGTGTGCCCTGTGTCCTCCTGGGCTGGCCTGTGCATGCTGTGGTGAGGAGTGGGGTGTTGGTGCTAAGTCAGAAATAGTAATGCCTTCACCTAATACTCGAATTCATATTGCTTTTGCATATGCATTGTAAGTAAAGGAACAGTTAAGCACAAATCACTATTATCGCCATTTTTGGAGACCAAGAACCGGGCTGACAGGGTCAGCAGCCTTGACCAAGTCACGCAGAGGATGTCTGTGGAGTGTGATGCTGGAATTGACCCTTCGCACCCTTGTGCGGGGCTCTGCAGTGCCCCCAACCCTGCCCCTGCTATTCCAAGTCACAAAAGGCTGAGATAAAAGATGAGCTCCAGCTACGGGGTAGGAAAGAGCTCAGAAAAGGGCAGGACAGGGTGGAGCTTGCTCCATCTCCCTGACAGCGCAGAGCTGCATGACCTGCCCTTGGAGGGCTGAGTTTGCACAAAGCCTTCCCATCACAAGCCCGTCTGCAAGGATGTTGTCTGTGGTGCTTTGATGCCGGGACTGCAGAGCCCAGAGCTTCAGTTGCGTGATGTGCACGGGGATGTGTGGGCCCCATGTTCCCCCGGTAGGAGAGAGGTGACTGCCCGACAGTAAGAAGCCATAGATTTTTGCCTCCATGCCCTGGTCTGTAAATACCCTTTGTCTTTTGTGCAGCTCGACAGGTGCTGTGACAAGTTGGAGGTTTATTTTTGAATGGTGGGGTCCCCAGGACACTTCAACTGTTCAAGGAGGCAGAACCTAGCTCTACAAGCCATCCTTGCCACCCAGAGACACCCACCTGTAAAACTTGGAGAAAGGCTTTAGCCCCCTGGCCTCCCTCTTTGGAAAGAGGATTTTCCTGTCCAGGTACAGTGAGAGTTCAGGACGGTGCAACCTCTGTCACCTCTGCCTGGTGCTGCACGTCACAGGCATCCTCGACCTTCTGAGGGGAGGTGTGTTCTTCTTGACCTTCTGTGGGCATTTGGAATAAGGGGATCACCAAGGGAAGACCATTGAAACAAGGCATGCGTAGTAGCAATTTAAAGCACTGAGAAAAATTGCTTTAGGCTGGGAAAGAAAGCAGTGTTAGAGCCGTTAGGATTACAGAGCTGTATTCCTCGTTATGCCACTGAGTACCCAAGCCACGGAAGCTGTGATGCAATGCAAGTTTTAGGTGCCCTTTTAAAAACTGAGATGTAATCGGCATATAATGTGTAAGTTTCAGGTGCACCATGTGTTCATTTGATACATTTATATATTACACATATAGCATGCACATATAGTACCCACTGTAGCATATCTAAAATCTCTATCAGGCCACATAATGATTATTTCTTTTTTGTGGCAAGAACATTTAGGACCTAATCTTTACCAGCTTGGAAGTTTAGAATGCGTTGACATGAAAGGAGGGCCTTGGTGTCCTGGGCTCACGCTGGCTTGGTGCAGTGGCGCCACTGGGGACAGGTGACATGCCACAGCAGGTTCTGGACATGTTCCTGTGTGCTGTGCTACCAGCGCGGCTGGAGGCTCCTTTTGGGCATTCGAAAGCTGCAGCTGGAGCTGAGTGGGGCACGGGAGCAAGGCCCGGCTGGGGGAAAGGGGCCGCTGGGGTCCCGTGTTTGCAGGAGGGAAGACACGTCCAAAGAGTAAGGTGAAAGCAAGAGGGTTTAAGTGTCTCTGTCAAAAACCTGTCAGATTAAGAAAGGAAAGCTAATGAGTCTGAGTTGTTTTTAGACACAGACTGAGGGAAAATTCTGCCTGCAGCTGAGACGTGATGGGCTGTGTCGTGACCCGCAGGTTCTCGGGTTCCTGGGGTATGTGGAAGCCTGGGGACTCCAGTACCCATGTGCCTCGCCCACTCACACACGGCGCAGCAGACCCCTGGCCGGCCCTCTGCTTGATCAAGCAGCCGCCGCTTACATGAGGCTCGCCTGGCAATGCCGAAATACCTCGTTTTAATTAGGATGGAGGATGCGTGTGGGTGGGGTGGTAGCACATGGTGAAGAGTATAGAAGTCAGTCAGACACTGTGAATTCACAGTTTCACTGCAGAAATAAAACCAGTGATGTGAGCTTTAGTGTACTGCCATAGCCGAGACGGCTGTCAGGGTGGAACGCACAGGGGTCCGGGAGGGCAGCACTGGGGGACTGCCTGCCCTCACCAACCGGAGAGGCGCAGAAGGCTGAGCGATCAGCCATGCACTCCGCAGGGCCGGAGCAGCTAAGAAGTACAGCTTCTGTGGAAACACTGGCCAGGAGGCAGTGTGCGCGCAGGCGGGCTGGGCGTCGGGAGACCCGGACGAGAGTGACTCAGCAGCCAGGAAATGCGCCTCTATGGGAGACCAGAGGTGCCACCACAATCCAGCTTGGGAGAAAGGACGGATGGGCTCCTGCAAGCGCTCTGGAGGGCAGGCCATGGACGAAGGAAGAGACAGAGATGGGAAGGAGGCCAGACAGGGTGGGTCCCAGGGCGGCAAGGATGCAGACACAGGAGGGCCAGAGGGAGGGAAACGAGGCCTGCTCGGTGCATTTCTGCTTGCACACGAGGACAGAGCCGGTGTGAAGGAGGCTCCCAACGACCTGGCTGAGTGTGAGCAACATTGTGTTCACGCCCTGAGGCCTCCACCTTAGAATTCACTCCATAATTCGAGCCAGGACGCTCATTAGCCCTTTAGAAGTCATTGCTTCTTAAAAATCACCAACCTGTAAGAACAGGAGTTTTAGGTAAGTAGACCCATATGCAAAGGAGGTGCCCTGACTGTGCAGACAGGCAGCCCCTCCAGCCTGAGTGGCGGGCGCCCCGTGCAGGGCCAGCGCTCTCGCCATCGCTGATCTTTGCATCTAAAGCATCGGTAAATGGCGGATGCATGTCCTGTGCATCCAAAGCAGCCTCTAAAGCCTTTTCACACAGATGTCTTGTCTTGGGCACCTGAGCAGCGTGAAGTTCCATGTCCAGCGCCCTCTGTGCCCCCAACATCAACGTCTGTGGTCTGCAGACTGTCACCGGGGCCCTGCCTAGTTTTATGGTCTTCAGAGCAGGAAAGCCAAGACAAGGATGGAAGTATAAGCTCTTCTGGTGCTGTTTTTAATGGAAATGATCTAGAAAACAGTAACTCATAGGAATCGTATTCCCACCCTTCTGTGTGCTTCACTCCGCTTTGGTAAGTGGAATGACCAGCACACCTGTGGGAGCCGCTGTGCGTTTCACAAGTCTAGCTTCTTGACCTGAAAAATACAAGCAAGTGGCTACTTAAAATGTACAGAATGGGCTTTCTTACTAGTTTGCTTTCACATTTTACTGTATAGTACAGTGTGGACTTGCTAGGAGTTATAAGCCTGCGTGCATCCAATCCTGCCATAGCCTTGTGGAAAAACAAACAAAACAAAAAACTTTGTAACAAAAAGTATTTCTGAGCGGTGGCAGTTACTCCTATTTTTCTATTGTTTAATACAAATAAATGCCAGATTGCGTATACACCAACGCAGCATGAGACGGCCCCCTCGCACGCACTGAACCCCCTTGCGGGCCACTGTGGGTTTATCTCCAGCAAAGCAGGTGCTGATTTGATTCCTAACCACCCCAGGCAACTGTTGCACCTTTTGGGCTCAGATGCTGTCTGCCTGTGGGCCTCATGCTGCTCGGTGCCACTCTCCTCTCAAAATCCCTCTCTGTGAGGCGACTGGAGCCTTCACCCTGCGCAGTTCATTCTGGTACGTGTGCCAAAGGCCTTCACTTCTCCCTTCTTCCATGGATGAACATACCCTGGCCTCAGGCCCAGCAGTCATCGAATGCAAGGCCGTCTGCCTGAGATGTGGGGCACCCTGGAGCGAGTGGCCACGGTGGAGGAAAGGTGTGCGGTGCACCAGAGTGCGGCACCGTGCAGATCTCTCAGTGGGAGCATGGTCCCCAGGTCACTTGTGGCCTCCCCAGCCCCAGGACCAGCACCAAGGCAGGCTGTCACCACGGATGCAGTCATTGCTCTCCGTGATCCTGTTTGCTGTCTTTAGACGTGCCTCTTCCTGGGACCCCACTTGCTTTTGTGTTGTTAGGATTTGGGAGCTGCTCTTATCCTCAGTAAGACCCCTATCCAGCTTGAGTTTTGATTGTTAAGTGACTCAAGAAAAGAGAAGGGTTGCACCCCTCTACATTAGTGTCTGTTCTTCTCAGCATGCATTTCAATTCAATTAACTAAATGCAAAGATTTGGTATTTCAGTGAAAAGAACACTGAGCAGGAGCTAGAATTAGGAGCCTGGCGCTGACCCCACCACAGCTTGTTCTGTGGCCTTGGGAAGCTCTGCTCTGTAGGATAGTTGCTCCAAGATTGCGAGACATGAAATGTGAGACCTTTTTTAAAATTATGATTAATTCATCCACTCAACGGATACTTACTGAGCACCTGCTATGTTCAGGGAATGAATCGGTGATGTTCAGCAAGGGCCAAATGCATCCAGACACCACATCAAGGCTCTGCAAATATCCCAACGACCAGACCAGTGACTCTGCAAGCTAAGTTCTGTCGTGGTTCCCTGTGTCACAGAGGCACTCTGAGGGTCAAAGGTATAAGAAACACAGTTTTGGTGGAAACACAGGTCAAACATCAGTGCAGATGCAGGAAAGGAGAAGAGGAAGAAACAGCACCTCTGAGAAGCTGCAAACCTGCACCTCTGTGAGTCAGCGCAGCGCCAGACTCCAGCCACGTCCAGCTCTCCCGGTGACACCGCACCACCTTCCTGTCTGTGACACATACGATCACCCATAAGCTTAAATAAAGGAGCAAAACCATCCCCAAAGCCTGCCCTGCCTCCCGGGAAGTGATTTTGTCTGAGTCAAGTGAAGAAATGAGTGTATGCATTCCTCATGTGGACACGGTGGCACTCAGCGCTGGACACCAGTACAGCGCTTGCCGCTCAGGAGACCCTTGGAGCAGCCCTGGAAGGAGCCTCCTGCCCACCCCACAGATACCCCTGCTTGGGCCAAGAGGAGTTGCGGCAGACGGGAGCTCTGTCCCCATGCAGAGTCCCAGGAGGGGCCTGGCCCGCCATGGAGGGCAGAGCTGCTCCTGGCAGATGAAGCTGCTCATCGACGCCCTTTCCTCTGACACCACCCGTCCCCCTTCCTCACCTAAGATGCTCCATGTGCCAGCGACCATCCCTCCCGGGTACTTGCCCCCTCCTCCCCTTTGTGAGGGGATCAAACAGTCACCGATTTACATCTTATTGTGTGACTGTCACTGTGTCACGGTGACCTCCTTCCTGGGGACAGTCGCAAAACAAGCCTTTGCTCTAGCTGTGGGCTGAGGACGTCCTCTATCACTGCATGGATCTGGGGTATCAGCTTTCAGGTACTCCTGGCCCACAGAATTTGTGCATACCTCCGAAAAGAACCCCAGAACCTGCTGCTTGTTCTGATTCCTTTTAAGATCAAGCCCAACCAGAATCTAAAGAACGAAGCTAAACAAAGGCGGGCAGACTGTGCGATGAAGGGAGTGAATGGAGGAGGCAAATGGACATCCCACCATGTGCCCCCCAGACCAGTGCCATGGTGTTCTGGTTTCGGTTTTCCCCAGCAAGCTTTGAGCACCTCGGGTAATGCCTCCGTCACCCTATGAATGTTTACTGAACTAGTGGCAGAGAGATTGAGGTGGGCAGACAGACGGACAGACAGATGGCACACAGATGATGGGTGTGTGAGCACACAGATGAGAGTCCTCCTTGTGCGACTCGGCAGTGTGGTGTGTTTCTCTCCTGCTTGTATTGTCCCAATCCAGCTCCCTTGTCTGGGGACGAGTAACACGCAGGAAAGGGACGCTGTGTGCTTGCTTGAGGAGGGGACACTCACTTCCGGTCCTCTTGCTGGAGTGCCTTATACGGGGCCCCTGCCTCTGACTTTGGTCATTTTCTGCATAGACCAGTGGGTGGGTGTGGCTCTGGACCTGAACTGCACATGAGAGGGCTCCTCACAGTGACGCTGTGTGAGCTGTGGGCCCTGCCCCACCCCAGCGTCTGGCTTTTCTGCTATTAGCAAGGACAGGGAGCTCTCAAGAAGCATTTATGCAGGTGCATTTCTCTGCCTCTGTGCTCGTAACAGTATGCGGATCAAAGGTACGTCAGAGAAAAATGGCTTCGAGTGGATCCTTCAGCACAGCAAGCAGCCCCACGGCATGACAGAGCCACGGGCAATGGCAGGGCTCTCAGCTCTGCTGTCTGGGGAGCCCCAGACGCCCCAGCTGCTGTGGCTGGAAGGGATTTTCCACAGCTCGGCATCTGGGCCGGGAGCTGGCTTCCTCAGTCACATGTCACCTGGCAGGCATTCAGCTCCCTGGTGGAGTTGGATGGAGCACAGAGAAGGTCCATTGTCACCAGCGCAGTGCAGCGAACAAGACCCATGGATGGCCATGTGCCTCTGCATACGTGGGAGATGCACATTCTGAAGCCAGCCTGTTGGTAAACTCACAGGGAAAGGGAAGTGCACGCCACTTAGCGTGCACATTAATGAATTAGTTTCAGAAATCAGAGCTTGACATTAAACCCTGCCAGGCAAAATAAGACAGTACCTTGGAAGTGCTGAGAATCGGAAAAAGCCCACTGCTGAGGTTCAGGCCCCTTTAGCATGTCTGAATTGCTCTCCCCTTGGTCACAGACTTAACTCAAACAGCTGCCTGATTTTCCTTATCATTTCTATAAATATGACATTCAATTATAAAGCCAAGTCGATCATCTGGTTTTGCACCTTGAGAAATCACCATTCACTATACAAAAGGTTGTCAGATGAATTACAATGCTCCATCTACTGACAGGTCACCACAGAATTCCAGATGTCATTGAAATGAGAAAAGAGGAATTATTTTGATGTCAAAGCTATGTTAAACAAATAAACAGTTAAAAATGAAAATAAGCAGAATGCCAGGCACAATTCCCTGCTTAATAATGGCAAGGACTTGAAAACAAACTGCTTTTCTCCAAAGGAATTTGTAAAGCATCAACGTGTAAACCCGGTTTTCCCATTCTACCTTAGATAAGGTATCACATTGTTGAGAAAAGACGAAGTCTCTGGAGGCAGGTTAGCCGGATTGTCCCCTCTCCTGGGCAGGCAGCCTTAAGTAGCTGAGCTCCCAGGTGAGCTGAAAATGGGAGACCAGGCGTCTGCCCCCGGCTGAGATGGTGCGAGGCTCAGAATCGTGTAGGTAAACCTGTAGTGCAGCACCCTGCCTGCGGTGAGCAGTGAGCCGGCGTTCGGTGCTCTGGAGCTCCCTGCCGTTGCCCATCGCGCAGAACACAAGGCACTGGGTGTGCATGCCCACTGTCCTCGCTCATGGGAGTGAACCTTGCTTCAATTTGGGTGATAAATTTGGTAAGGTCAACCAAATGTTACTTCAAATGCCCTTTGACCTGGCAGTTCCATTGCTGGGAATATATCCTATAGAAATCCTCCACAATGTGCTTGATGTATGGCTGGAGAGGCTCACTGTGCTCCACGTGTGATAAAAACATGGAAACCAGTGCAGCGCTCAAATGTAGGGGAAAGGATGGCTGCACATGGACCTGTGTGCATGAAGGGAGGCTGTGCAATTGTTTAGAAAGGAATGAAGCAGATCTGGAAATGCTAATAAATATGTAAATACATATAATTCATCTCAAACTTACAGTCATGTGAGTTCATTTGTTTAAAGAGAGTTGTGTTAAATATGTATCTATACTCATATTAGATATTTGAAAAATATCGAATACAAACCTACCTGTATGTATATTTATGTATTTATAGGTAGATACTTTCTAAAGATCAGCCGGCTGACATCCTGACCAGCTCTTCATGAGGAGCCTGGCTGGTGCTTTGGGAGACTTTGACCTTGTATCTTACGCCCTTCTCTACTCTTAGGGTTCTTGTGATCAGCCTGCACTTGTCATGTAAATCATGTAGTTAATGTGCTCAAAGATCCACCATGACTTTGTTGTGCCACTGGGTAAATGCTCAGTCCTTACCTGTTACCTTTAAAAGAGGAGGCTGAATGACAGAATATTTTCACAAGTTCTAAGGTATTTGGGGGAAGATGCTGTTAGTATTTACAACTTACTTCTGTAATGTTAAGACTGAAACCTTTTCTGTGTGCCAAAGTAAATTATATCAATCGAGGCTATTTTAATGGTTTAGAGAGAGAATGTGTTTCTAGACTGTGGTGGATATTGTTTGCTGAAAGGATGTTTTTTCAACTAAAGAGGCATTTATATATAGATAAATATCTGTAAAATAGGGAGGTTAAAAAATCCCTAAGCTCCCTTCCACTTCTAAAGTTATTTTTATCTGTGATATGGGCAAGAACTCTTATTCTAATGAGATGACAGTTTTCAAAAATATTTGGTATCATTTAGATAAGACACCCCTCATTGCATGATACAGTCTCTTTCCCGTTTGACAGTGTTTAAAACCTAACTCACTGGTGATTTAACTATGTCCCTAGTTAAGTCATTATTATAACCCCATTGCACAGATTTAAAATATATTGCCTTTCATGATTTGGAAGTCTTACTGTGGGCTTTTGTGTGGCTGTACTCCTAACCTAATTATGAGGCAGAAATACTCATTTAGATATCAAACCTGATGCAGAGTATATTCACAGCCCTGTGCCTTGGCCGTCTGACATTTATCGGTGATGGTATCGTCTTAATCCTGCACTGGGAGGTACCGGGTATGAGCGTCAGCAGTCCTGTGTTCGGTCCTGGACATTTGCAAGTCATGACCAGTCGTGTGGCCTTGGGTAATTTAATCATTGTCTCTGGGCGCCTCTTCTCTCAACGGTAAGTTGGAGTTAATAGGACGAGCCTTTCAGAATCTGGATTGCATGGTCAAGTGTGCGCAGCAGGGTGCAACGTCTGATGGACAGTGGGTGGTCAACAAATATTAATTCCCTTTCCAATTTTTTTCCCTGAATGGTACAAATTAGTGCAAAATATTAAAGTTATTTTAGTAATATAGTGAAAATATCGTTTTAAAAAGAATATGTTGTATGAATTTCAACTTCATGGGAAACATCCTGTTTTGATATTTTCAACTACTCTGAAATCACCAATGACGTGGGATATACTTGAAATCCTATGCCCAAAAAGAAAGAGTCACTTTCCCAGCTCAGACAAACAGAAAGGGGATGAGTGGGGACAGAAAGGCTCCATGCAGGGGATGGGCAGCATGGACAGTGGTGGCAGACATAGAAGGAGAAGGTGTCTCAGGGAGGAATGAGTGACCTGCCGAGTCAGGTGTTGGAATTGGAAAGGCTGCCAGGTGTCCATCATTTAGGATCATTCTCAGGTAAAGCAGAGGCTCTGACAATAGAATGAAGTGTGACCACCGTCCCACTAAGCGTGGGAAGGTGAGGGGTTGGAGGGACATCACATAGTCTTTCCAGGAGGAAGCAGGGTGACACAGCAGACCCAGAGGTCTAGCGTCCCCTGGGGAGACATCAGGGAGGCCGTCCTGGGAGGGGCCCTGTTCCAGAAGGACGGACAGGCCGTACCTGGCGCAGAGCAGGAGATGCAGCTGCTCTGGGGTTACCTGGGGGCTCTCGGGCCCTGGCAGCAAAGATGGGAGGGTAATTCCAACCCCTTCCTGGATGACAACAGGCAACAGCCACCCATTTTACTGGTTACTGAGAAAGTGGCAACTGATCAGCCCAGGAGGTGGGGGCCTCCTCCACTGCTCATGGTTAGCAGATCCAGCTCTAGGCAAGGACATGAAGAAAAACCCCTGAACTGTATCAACAGTGGTGTCATCACTAAAGGTGGGTGGCTGAGACATGGCACCAGCAGTGTTGTGGGGCCCAGTGCAGGATATGACCCCAGACGGCCTCTGGTCCAAACACTGTTAAAAATTTCAGGATGACTAGGCAGAGCCTTAGATCAAACGGAGGCCTCCTAAGCGTGCCCCATACGACTGCCCCAGGCAAACACCGTGAAGCCCCCCGTAGTCCAGGACCTGTGTCAAGGATCTCAGACACATCCTTATTCATTTTCCTAATGCACAAACGGACGTGGGGTGGCCTGGGGAGCAGAAGCTGCGCCTTTCCTTCCCACCTGCAAGCGTTCAAAATTAGAAAAGAGCAGGGTGGCAGCCCTTTAATCCTCTCCCCCATCATTTCAGGGGGTATTAACTTTGCACAGTTGACACTGAGCTGTCCACCTTCATCCTTTGCTGCCTGTTAGGAAATGCCAGCTGGACTCCTTTTCCGGGCTACCATCTGTTGCCATTAGGACCCCTCTTTTTAAATAACGGGGGCACAACACGCTCTCAGACAAGGCAGGAGAGAAACACCAGCATCCTTATGACAGTGGGAGTGCTGGTTCATGTACACATTGGGAGACCTGCTTTCCGTGAATCCTCTGTGTACTTGGGCTAGCGCGTTCTCCTCGGATGACTTCTCTCCATTCGTTATTTCTTTCAGATATCGTGTGAGATGAGCCATTTTTAGATAGTCATCTTAAAGGAACATCCCTCACCTATCAACACAGTTTAAGCATCTGCGGGTGGCTGTTGGCCTGAACCTTATGCATGAGCCCGCTTTGCATCCCATAGGGGTCCACTCGGGCTAGTCAGGCGGTGGGCACTCTGCACTGTGAGCTCATTTTCACTTGTGACCTTCCTATGTTTGCAAAGCTTTTACTCACACTATCCTTTTCCTTTCTTCACATTTAGAAGAAAAACTTGAAAACATTCCAAAATGAAAGTGAAGAAATAAAATATGCTGGGTAGATTATCTTTTCTACCTGAAAATGAATTGCCAAATAGACCTTTGGACTTTGAACTTCTAGTTATCTTTTTGAATCCACTCTTGTGAAGGCAAAAATTGGACTATAAAGTCTTGTAAAGATATATGAAAGCAAATGGTTGTACATGGGGAGGAAATAATTTAGAAATGAAAATTTCACTTCAGTCTAACGAATCAGCTATTTTTAGAAACGCCTAAAGGCACATGTCACTGTCAAACCAGTAAAAATCAGATTTTAGTTTTTAAAACAACAAAACATTTGATACCCTTTGTAAAAGGGAATGTGAAGTTTGTAAATCTTACTTTGTGACTGATTCAACTCAGAAATAAATGCCCTGAAATTTTTTTTTCAAAAATTACTTTTTATCTTTAAAAGATAAATGTTTCCATGGACAGCCTGCTGAAGACCTTTATTAGTGTGAGAATGTAGGGAGGGACTGGCTGGCTGGCCTTGTTCAAGTTTCTTAATTCTAATACCTTCATGAATTACTGTTATTTCTTGCCTTGATCCAGAACGGAGTTACCTCAGGTCTGATCCTCAGATACCAAACTCCCGTTTAGAGACAGACGAGTTCAGTCATCTTCCTGGGGGTTGAACCTCCAGGTCACCGACCGTGGGCAGCCGGCGTGGGGGGGGGCGTCGCCCACAAAGTTCAAGGGCACAGCACTCAGGGCACAGAGGACATGCAATAAAGTTTGTTCAGAGGACAGGAAGAAAGTGGATACTTTGTATTTAATGAAACACACTCCCAAGCTTTGGGCCTTTTTTTCGTATCTTCAGATTTTATAATATCATCTAGTATCATTTTAAAGGTGTCAATTTTAAGAATGCTTTTTAAACTGATGTTTTACATTGTCTTGCCATTACATCACATTAGGATTTCATGAAGACAAACGGAAATTTTTATTTTAAAATATAACTAGTTATCTCAGAGTTTAAAATTCCTCCCTTTCAAGGAGGTGAGAGAATATTAAAAAAAATGTTTCATCTGTATGTACTCTGGTCCAGACTCACCTTACCTCTTTCTCAGATTGCCTTGAGAAAGCCAAAACAGGGGCAACATTAAAATCTTTTCTTTACAAATATCTGCTGAAAAACACTTAAGTCCTGTGCATGTTCATAAATCCATAATTTAAGAAAAAATAGGATGCATAAACATATTTTAAAAGAGATAATGAACACTTTTTCAGTTTTGATACTCTAAAACATACATACTATATATATATTCAGCAGATATACTATGTATTCTATGATATATATAATATATATAGTATGTGAGTATATATTATATCATAAAATGTATTAAATATATAAAATATACAGTTTTCAATAATATATACATATGTATTTCCTATCTATACACATGTATATTTCCTAGCCCCAACATCTACTGGATGCACAATAGGAAAACCTTTGGGTCTATCTATGAAACTTTAGGAAAAATCATTTACTGATGAAGCAGCGTAAAGGGAGAGAAGACGGCATGTGGTGTTTAACTGGCTGGCTTTCGGGTAGGGTGGAGGCCTGCACCGTTTCCCTCCCGCAGCCCTGGGCTTGCCGGCGTGGCCTCCACAGGCAGAGCTGCAGTATTTTACACAAGAGTCCTAATGCTTTGACCCAGAAATTTTTGTCTTCCGATCGCTCTTGGAAATTGGAGCTTTTCATCAAAATTTCTCCTCTAAAATGCAAATACCCCAAGGTTGTTCTTCCTTCAAAACTTGCTTGTTTTGATCAAATACAACCTTATCAAAGTTTACATAACAACAGGGAGCAGGTATAGGCTGTAAGCTATGACCTTAGACATGCAGAAGTCCAGCTCCTATCTCAGGACAAGTGAAGGTGGAGAGCCTGCCGCCCACCTTGGGGAAGGGGTCAGTCATCATGTGCACGCACGTTTTTCTCTCTCTCACATTACTTAATGACACTATTTTGTTTCCTATCCTATTACTTTGTTCTTGGTGACTGTTGCCTCACAGTGGCTCTGAGACTGGCCGGTCACCAAACAGGGCCTTGAATGCATTCTGGGCCCATCATAAGCTCTGAACAGGCTTTTCCTCCACCTGAATCGGGTTTCTGGGGCCAGGCCTTGATGACAATCTTGAACCTAAATCCAGTTAGCTAGCATAAGTCAGCAGGCTGAGACTAATGACTCATCATTAAAAAGATCCCAGAGGTCAACAAGCCTGACGCAGGGACAGCCACTCCCTGTGCGCTCTCCTCGGGGCGATATGGCTCGGCCCCTGTCTTCAGCAGACATCTGGAGCAATGCTGCTATTGTAGCCAAGAAGACACCTCTGGAAAGAAGCATAGTCTAGCAGATGAAAAGTGGGTGTGCAGAGATGTTTACCAAAAACAGACATTTCAAGATGCACACTTCTTCCCTCCCTGGCTCTGCTGAGAGGTGTTTCTCCAGTCACTTCTTGTTTTTATCAGGGTTATGCCCCTGTTTAAACACCCTCTTTCTCTCTTCCTCTCCCTTAAACGACCACCATCACTGTTGCCATCTTCACCATCAGACGGCTTGTGCTGTTCTGGGCCCTGGAGACACCACGCATGCTCACCTGCACGTGTCCACGCTCCTCCACCCTCTCACCGCAGACATGCACTGCTCCTGTCGGGGCTGGCTGTGAGTGGGACAGTGAGCTCAGATCTGCTGGAGGCGGAGGGTTTTGAACACCTCCCGGTTTGCAGTAGTGAGTCTTCCCCCAGGCCCATTCCCAGGATCTACACTGAACTGCCCAGGGGCCACTGCCCACCACAGAGAGGGCTGCTGCTCAGAGCTTTTCTCCTGGACTCTGGGGCCAGAGGCTGCAGGGCAGCATGGGTAGCAGGCCCACCCATCAGGCTGGTTTTCACTGACCTCAGGCCCTCCGACCTGTCACTCCTACCAGTGTGACAGCATGCTCTAACTCAAAAGCCCTTCATAAGGCAGGAAAGAACATTTCCATTTTAGCCACATTTGCCTATGCCAAAATGTGGTCCTCAGATAAGGGCATTTTATGCTTTTTATTTCTCATTACGGAGTAGAAGGCCCTGCCTCTTGGTCTCAAAATGTACGTTACCTCTCCTAGACTGTAAGTATTAGTGATGCTGGGACTGGGTCCCCTCACCCAGCTCCTTTCATTGTTTTAACTGATTGAGTTGACATAATGGAACTCCACATACTTAAAGTGTGTAATTTCATGAGTTCTGACCTATGTTCACAGCAGTCATTCACCACGGTCAAGATGGTAAACTCAGGACCACCATGCCTCTCCGGGGCTCCTCTGTCCAGCTTGTCCCCGCCCCCACACCAGGCAACTCCTGAACTGCTTTCGGTCCTTCCAGAGGGGTTTGCATTTCCTAGGGTTTTACGTGGATCATATCACAGCATGTGCTCTTTGCATTTCTCATCCTGAACTTAGTACTTTGAGATTCATCCATGTTGTGCGATCAATAGTACACTAATTTTTGCTGCTGAGTAATATTCCAGTGCATGGATATTACACAGTTGATCAGCTCAGCTGTTGATGGATTTTGGGTTGTTTCCAGTGTTTGGCTATTTCAACTTAAGCTGCTGTAAAACATTCACGTAAAAGTCTGTGTGGGGGCATATGTGCTCATTTCTCTCAGGTAGATATCTGGGGGTGGCATGACTGGGCCATAGGGTAGGTGTAAGTTTGACTTTTTAACAAACTGAAAACTACTTTCCAAAGTGTATCATTTCATGTTCCCATCAGGGTCTGAGCACTCTAGGTCCTCAACTTCCCCACGTCTTCACCTGGTCACACCTGGACAGGTGCGTAGGAAATGACGGGGGTTAATTAGCATTTCCCTGATATCTATTGATGTTCAGCATATTTGCCATCCATATATTTACTTTAGTGAAGACTGTTCAAATCATTTGTCCATTTTTTAAAAAAATTGGGGTGGGTGCTTTTTATTGCTGAGTTTTAAGAGCCCTTTATGTGTGTTAGTACAAGTCTTTCATATGATTTGCAAATATTTTCTCCCAGATTCTGGCTTTTCATTCTTTCAGTTGTACCTTTTGAAGAATAGACCATTTTAATTTTAATTAAGTCTAAATTAACAATATGTTCTCTTATGGATTATATATTTGATATTGAATCTTAAAATTGTTGATCTGACTCAAAGTCATAAAGATCTTCTATGTTTCCTTCTAGAAGCTTTAGTTTTTCATATTTTAATTATGGTGAAAAGTATGAGTCAATTTATTTATTTAGTTTTTTATCATGGTTATCCAATTGTTCCAACCCTATTTGTTGAATAGGATATCCTTTCTCCATTAATCCCATTTTCACCTTTGTAAAAAAAAAAACAATTGTCCATATATATGCAAGTCTACTTCTGGCTGTCAATTCTGTTCTATTGGTCTACATTTCTGTTTTTATGCCAATACCATGCCGTATTGATTACTGTAATAAATCTTGAAATCAGGTAGTGTTAATGCTCCAACTTTGTTCTTCAGCAGTTACTTTGACTAATCTAGGTCCTTTTCACTTCCAAGTGAACTGAAATGAATCAGCTTGTCATTTTCTCTAGAAAATGATTATTAGAATTTTAAGTGATATTACATTGGAACTAGAACGTAGAACAATTGCCTTTTTAAAAACACTGAGTCTTCTGAACCACAAGCATGATACGGTTCTACATTTTTGTAGGACCTGTTTAATTGCTTTAGCAAAGATTTTTTTTCTATTTAATTTTCAGTGTATAGGTCTTGCTCATTGTTGTCAATTTCCTACATAGGTATTTAACATTTTTGATACTATAGCAAGTTATACTTTTATTTCAATATCTGAATGTTCATTGCTAGTACATAGAATTAAAGTTTATTTTTAATATTGAATTTGTATTCTGCAACCTTACTAAACTCATTTTTCCATTCTAATAGTTTTCTTGTGGCTTCTATCAGATTTTCTACATATGCTGTCATGTCATCCATAAATAAAGGCAGTTCTGCTTTGTCAGCCTCTGTGCCTTTCATTTCTTTTTCTTACCTTATTACACTGGCTAAAATGCCCAACACAATGTTGATTGGAAGTGGTAATGGAAGACATCTTGTCTTGTTCTGGTCTTAGGGATAAAGTAAGCTATAAATTTCATATAGATGCCCTTTACTGGGCTGAAGAAGTTCCCTTTTTTCCTAGTTTGCTAAGTGTTTTAATTAGAAATTCATATTGATCAGATATTCATATCAGATATTGTCACATGATTTTTCTGCATCTATTGAGACGATAATGTGGATTTTCTCTCTTAGTTTATTTGTGATGAATTACTTTGGTTGATTTTCAAATGTTAAACTAACCTTGATTCATCAATTTCTGCTCTGGTATTTATTGTTTCCTTTCCTCCACTTTCGGTCTCATTTACTCTTCTTTTTCTAGTGACTTCGGATGGAGGTTGAAGTCGTTGACCTTTATTCGTTTCTGACATATGCACTTGGTGCTGTAAATGCCCCTCACTATGTACTGCTTTACTCAACTTGGTATGTTGTGGAGCTTTTACTCATTTTCATCTTCAAAGTTCAAAATACTTTCAAATTTCCTATTTTATTTCTTCTTTGACTCATTGGTTACTTAGAACAATGCTATTTAGTTTACAAGTATTTGGGGACTTTACAAAAAAATTTCTATTATTAACTGTTTCTTTTAATTCCAATATGGTCAGAAAACACACTTTGCATGACTTGAATCTTTTTAAATTTATTGGGATTAGTTTTATGCCTCAGAATTTGATCTTCCTTGGGAAATATTCAGTGAGTCCTGGAAAAAGTATGTATCCTCCTATTGTTGGATGAAGAATTCCGTAAATGTCAGTTAGCTCCGTCCAACTGACAGTGTTGTTCAAATGATATCTTACTGATTTTCTGTTTACTTGTCCTACTAATTATTAAGAGAGGGGTGTTGAAATAACTGTGGATTTGTCTGTTTCTCCTTACAGTTCTTTCTGGTTTTGCTTCATGTATTTTAAAGTTCAGTTATTTGGTGCATAAGTATTTAAGACTGTTACCTCTTCTTTATTAATTTATCTTTCTGAAATAACCTCCTTTATCCTTGGAAATATTCCTTGCTCTGAAAGCTGTTTTGTTATTAATACAGTCCTGTTCTCTTCTGACCAGTGTCAACATAGTATACATTTTCATCCTTTTACTTTAACCTATTTTTGTCTTTATATATAAGATATACTTCTGTAGGCAGTAGGTAGTTTGATCTTGCTTTTATATCTAATTCAACAACTTCTGCTTTTCATTGTGGTGCTTAACCAATTTACATTTAATGTGAGCACTGGTACATTTAGATCTAAGTATGTCCTCTTGCTATGTGTTCTGTTCATCCCTTCTGTTCTTTGTTCCCTTTCTCCCAGCCCTTGTTTTGGATTGAGTATTTATACATAGTTCTCCTTCATTGGCTTATTATCTCTAACTCCTGTGTAGTAGCTGTTGTTATTTTAGTCATTGCTTTAGGTTTAAAAAATAAACCTTGTTTTTTACAGTTTACCATCAAATGATAAACCCCTTCACATACAGTGTAAGAATCCTACAGTAGTGTATTTCCATTCCTCCCCCCATGACACTGGTGCTATTGTCACACATTTTAGTTTTACATATGTTATAAAGGAATTACTATTTTTAAATTTTTGTTTAAATTATTATTTTTGTTTAAACCATCTCTTGTTTATGAAGGGATTTAAATAATAAGAAATATATATTGTGTATTTATCCATATAGTTTGCATTTCTGATGCTCTTTGTGGTCATTCACATCTGGAAATACATTCCTTCTGCTTGATCAGACTGCTGATGGTATATGTTATTTCATCTTTTTATGTCTGAAAGTCTTTATTTTACCTTCATTTTTGAAACGTATTTGCTCTGGATAATGAATTCTAGGTTAATATGATTTTTTTCCTTTAAGAACTCAGAGATGGTGCTCTATTGTCTTGCCTGCATTTTTTCTGATATGATAAATGTTATATCCCTTATCTTTGTTTCTGTATGTCCTTTTCCCCCCTTTATCTGCTTTAAAGACTTCCTGTTTATCACTGGTTTTGAGCAATTTTATTATTTGTTGTATATAATTCTCTTCATATTTCTTATGCTTGGATTTTGTTGAGTTATTTAGCATCTGTAGGTTTGAAGTTTTCATCAAATTTGGACAATTTTCAGACATTGTGTCCCCCTTCACTCACCCCAGTTTCATGTGTATTAGGCCATCAGAACTTGTCTCAACAATCATGGTTGTCTCATTCATGTTTTTAGATAGTTTTTCTCTGTATGTTTCTTTATGGATAGTTTCTGTTGCCATGTCTTTAGATTCACTAATCTTTAATTCTTTAGGTTCTCTGCTGTCATTTATTCCATCCAGTGGATTTTTCATGTCAGACATTACAGATTTCACTTGTAGAATACAATTTAGGTTTTTTAAAAATATTTTGAATCCATTTAATTTTTTGGATTATATGGAATACAATGGTGATTATTGTTTTATTGCACTTAACTGATCATTGTAACATTTGTGTTAGTTCTACAACACCTTGAATTGATTGATTTGTTTTTTTTGTCCTCACTGTGAATTTTATTTTATGACTTCTTTCCAGGCCTGGTAATTTTTAATGGAATCCTAGACATTGTGAATTCTGCCTTTCTAAATGCTGGATATATATATATTTTTTTTTTTTTTTGAGAAATATGCTATTTTTTTTCACAAGCCACAATTTTTTAAAGTTTTAGTATCATTAATATAAAATCATATGGGCAACATTGTGGTTACTAGATTCCCTCTATTATCAAGTCCCCCCCACCAATCCCATCACAGTCACTGTCCATCAGCATAGTAAGATGCTATAGAGTCACTACTTGTCTTCTCTGTGTTATACAGCCCTCCCCATGACCCCCCTATGCTATGTGTGCTGATTGTAATGCCCCTTATTCCCCTTCTTCCTCCCTTCCCACCCACCCTCCCCAGTCCCTTTCCCTTTGGTAACTGTTAGTCCACTCTTGGGTTCTGTGAGTCTGCTACAGTTTTGTTCCTTCAGTTTTTTTCTTTGCTCTTATACTCCACATATGAGTGAAATCATTTGATACTTGTCTTTCTCTGCCTGGCTTATTTCACTGAGCATAATACCCTTCAGCTCCATCCATGTTGTTGCAAATGGTAGGATTTGTTTTCTTCTTATGGCTGAATAATACTCCATTGCATATATGTACCACATCTTCTTTATCCATTCATCTACTGATGGACACTTAGGTTGCTCCCATTTCTTGGCTATTATAAATAGTGCTGCGATAAACATAGGGGTGCATCTGTCTTTTTGAAACTGGGCTCCTGCATTCTTAGGGTAAATTCCTAGGAGCGGAATTCCTGGGGCAAATGGTATTTCTATTTGAGTTTTTTGAGGAATCTCCATACTGCTTTCCGCAATGGTTGAACTAGATTACATTCCCACCAGCAGTGTAGGAGGGTTCCCCTTTCTCCGCATCTTTGCCAGCATTTGTTGTTCCTAGTCTTTTCCATGTTGGCCATCCTAACTGGTATGAGGTGATATCTCATTGTGGTTTTAATTTGCATTTCTCTGATGATTAGTGATGTGGAGCATCTTTTCATGTGCCTGTTGGCCATCTGAATTTCTTCTTTGGAGAAGAGTCTGTTCATGTAATGCTGAGTATATTTTCATTTCTGGAAATATTTCTGAGCTTTGTTCTTGTAAGTAGTTTAGTGACTTGAAACAGTTTGATCAATTATGGTCTAGATTTTAAAATTTGTCAGGCAGCATCTAAGCAAATTGTTCAGCTATAACTAATTGTTCCTTGCTATGGACCAAGATCTGTGGAGTACCCCCCTGCCGCTCCAACCCCCAAGGCCTGTGGGCTATGTGGGTTCACACCCTGGCTGACGGGATCACCCTGCCCCCTCGTCCTTGTGAGGACCACGTGCTGTTCGGCAAGTATGTGCAGGCGGGGCTTCCCCTGCCCCTGGCTTGTGTGTCATCCCACTGAGTGCTCATGGGGCCTCCACAGACCTCCAGGGGTCACCCTCTGTGGGCCTCTTCTTTCCAGTGGCCCTCCTGAGAGCCCTGACCATCTCGACCTCCCTGGACTCTCAGCTCCATGTCCTCAGCTCGGGTGTCCCCAGACCCCCTCCTGGCCCCTCCTCCTGCAGTTAACCCCAGACATTCTCCCAAAGTGGGTCCCCAGAACCACCACAGAGCCCACCTCTGTTCGCGTCTCTCGGGTCTAGTGTCTTACAAACCATAGTCCATGTCACGCAGCTGCTCGCCTTTCTGTGGCGCCGTGGTTTCTGGTGGGGGTGAGCTCAGTCTCCGCTGCCCGGTCTTTGCTGGAAACAGGCATCCTACAGTTTCTCGACCCACCCTTTTCAGCTCTTCCCTCACAAAGCCTCTGGTTGATGAGAACAGAAAATCCACTCTACTATTTCCCCTGCCCTCCGTCATTCACTGTATGGCTTTCCCTTTATTCCCTTCACAAAGACAGAGAGGACCAGCCTGCTGTGACCTCAGAGCAGACAACAGACACCTGCCTGGGGACCTCTCCTTCCTTGGGCCATTGGCAAAGGGTACAGAATAGGCCCATCGAGATCAGGAGCTGAGAGCTTTAGGAGAAGAAAGGAGTGTCAGCCCTTGGTAGCCAAATTCAAGGTCTTTGTGTTTAAAAATTTTTTGACCTGTGTCTCACAGTATTACAACCATGAGAATTCAATACATGATACTAGAGAAATTTTAACTATTATAACTAATTTTAGATGATGGGGAAATTAAAAAGAAGGGAAAAGAGAAAAAGTTTCTCTTTTATTAAAAAGAAGGGAAAAGAGAAACAAGATTTAGCAATGAAACAATATTACTAATTAATTCCATCTATGTCACTGAAATACCATTATACTTAACTGTGCAACAGAGCAGTTGTGGGAATTAAAATTGAAGTGTATGTGTAAGTACTAGATTTTACTTTTATATCTATATATTAGATTTAAAAAGTATGTATGATGTTATATATATAATACATATAGCATATATGTGCTATATATATATATAAAACAATATATATGCTGTATTATATATGCTATTATATATATACACACATATGTAGTATATAATATATATACACACACACAAATTATATAGATATATAATATGTTAACTTACATCATGCTTACACTTAAATACCAGTGGCCACAAGTCATGTTTGGGTCTCAGCTAGGTATGAGCTAATCTTCCTAAATTATAAACAGACCCTTTGCTGTGGAGTAACTCATTTTGGGGGAATTTGAACACTGATGTGAGAGTTGAGAACATTGGTGTCCAAAGTGGAATGCCTGTATTTCAGAGGATTCACAAGATACTGTGATGTAAGAAAAATATTTTAAATAATTTGTATTAAAATTAATAACTGCATTAAATTTTCTTAGTAAAAAACATATAGGGGTCTAGGCACCTTCATCGTTCCAGATGTCCAGCATCATGACATCACCAGATGTGGCGTGTCACATGGTGCTCTGCAGATAAATGGCCAGTCTAAACACAGGGGCTTGAAACTGGAAATCTCCTGCCTCTGCTGGCTTTGGAATACTTTATACAGTGACATGGGCGACTGCTTGTGAACGTCATCTGCAGCCCAGACATGTCTGCTTGCTCTCACAGTAAAGTTCTAAAACACTGTCGGCCTTAAAGAGGTGATGAACTGTTCTTCTACAGAAGGACAAATGCTCCAAATTCGTTACTGGGGATGGGGACAGTAGCTAAAAAGTATGGTACCAGGAGACATTTTTTGGAAAATAAATACATTTAATCTTGCTCGAAAGTAAAAATGATGTTCTAGCAATGACTGAGAATCTCTTTCAAAAGAAACTTGCCCTATGGAGAGTATTTTGAAAATGGATGTTTAGAAATGTTGCTGTCATATGATTGTTACATATCGCTCTAAATGGTATTTGAAATGTATTTTAAATAACTCTCAGATTTATCCACCTTTGAAAACAAAAGCACTTAAGCAATTTTAAAGACTGTCAAAATAAGTCATTTCCATGGGTTCTGTACCCGTTTGTTTAAATATTTATATTTAACACCTGATTGGTTTGCAAGAGCGACTTGTAGCATTTGGGATCAATGTGATTGATTAGTGGAGTTTCAATAAAAATTGTGGCACAACCTGTAGCAATACTTGGAAAAATAAGTATCATTGATTTAGTTACAGTAGCAAATATATAGAAACTGTTTTTCTTCCATTGCAGATGAATGTTTCTTTGTGAGGCATCTTTTCAACTATTCCAGGTCTTAAAACAAGTATCAGTGTAAATTGAAATAAGAAATAGAGCTTGAAATTGCTCTAACCAAGTGACAGTCAAGATTTTTAAAAATAAGAGTCATATTTAAAGATATTTTTCTCATTTTAAAAACATTTTGAATATATTTCAGAGGAAAAAAATATTTATACTACTTATAAATATAATATAATATGTATTTTTAAATTAAAATTTTTTATTTCATATTATTGTGCATTCCACAATTATGTCAGTACACAACAGGGTACACACACACACACACACACACACACATACATACATACATACATACATACATACATACATTCATTCACTGTTCGTAAAATTTATTTTACTTTTTCACTGAAGGGATGCCTACCCAGTGAAGTTTAGAAAACCTGCTCTGGACACAACATGAGACACAGCACCCACCAGCCCACGAATGTGGAGGAGCGAAGGGCTCGCTGTACGCCGAGGCTGTGAGTGGTGTCGGGCATGCATGTCATACCATGTAGTCCTCACCACAGGGCCTGCACACCAGAGGCAGCACCACCACTCTTCACTGGGAGCCCTGACTCTGCAGGACAGGTCACAAGTCTGGGCTCACATCTGTGGCAATGCAGAGCTTGAATTCAGTCAAACCCAAGGTCGTCTGGCTACAGGGTACATGCTCTTGAGCCACTCACCCCTGACGTTCTCCCAAAGTGGGTCCCCAGAACCACCACAGAGCCCACCTCTTGTTTGCGTCTCTCAGTTTTAGTGTCTTACAAACCATAGTCCATAGCACGCAGCTGCTTGCCTTTCCTTGGCACGGGAGTTTCAACAAGGAGACAAGAGGAGGGAGACTTGTTTGGCTGGTGATGTTTCTGTCACTCTCTCCATCAGGTTATACCGCCTAGAGTCACTTCAGCTTTCACGGACAATTAAACTGGTTAAACCCTAATGGCTGGGAGGCTGGCCAAGTGGGTGGGACTTGGGGTGAGATTCATCCAGCCTTCCAGTTGGTGTGGACGAGGGGAAGCGTGAAGTCGGGGAGTCGCAGTAAGGGACAGGACTCAGACGGGCAGGGCATGGACACAAGGTCCACAGCACGGAGGGTTAGGGATTCAACTTCACTCTCGATCATGGTGTGTCTTAAGTTGGGACTAAGGTGTGTTCTGGGGATATGTGGAGGTGCTTTTGATGGTTTGTGATCCTTTAGAAAGTTTGTGGAAAATTGGGTAAGTCTCTGCATTTGTGTTTTTGGGAAGAGGAAGCCCACAGCCATCATCAGTTCCTGAGAGAGTCCATGACCAAAACGTAGTCCCATCAGAGAGACTGTGCAGTAATTATCAACGACTCTTCATAGAGTTGGCTTTTTATTGCTCTAGCTCTGTGCTAAACAGAACAGGTGAGGCTGTGCTCCATTCTATCTTGCCGGAGAATGGCATTCAGCAAATTTAACTGGTTAGCTGACAGGGCACCATGACAGATGTCAGACATTGTACTAGACTGTGTATTACTCTGCAAGATACACAAAGCGTAAGACGGCCGAGGCTGAGGCCGCCAACTCAGTACAGCAAGTCAGGACATCTTCCTCCTTCACAGGAGTCACAGACGGGCAGAAAAAAAGGTCAGTGCTCCTTCTTGCCAGTGGGTTGGGTTTTAAGCAGAAAATGACATCACTGCATTTGTTTTAGATACACACATCAACTGTATATTCATTCTAGCAACGGTATGGAGGATGATTTTCAGAGAGGCAACTGCATTTCGTCTGAATTGAAGGATGAATTAAGCAATTCCCCACCCTTCCTCCTACTGCATTGCCATATTTCAATTTGATTTTTGAGATCCTGCAATGATCCTGACATTGTATTTGGTGGTGAGGACAGACACGAAGATGTGGTGTCATTAGCCTGTGTGGGAAATTACAAGGATTTGCTGATGCCATAATAACAGATGGGAATGGACTTGATACTGGAAGAGTTACAAGAACCAAGCCAGACGTCCTTGGCTGGCCACCTAAAGATTTTGGACTTGCACTTACAGGGGAAGAGGAGGGAGCGTGGAGACACGCCATTAGAGACGTGCTTTAGAAAGAGAACTCCAGTGGTGCTGAGGAGGGCAGGTTAGGGCCTGCAAACAGTGCGAGCGGTCTGGCCTCCAGGAGAGCGATTCCCACTGTTGTCCAGTGAAGCAGGTGCAGTGTGAGCTGAGGGACACAGAGGCCATGGCGGAGGAGCTGGCCCTCACACAGACGAGGCCCAAACCCAGCAGCCCGGAGGTCTGAGAGCGCGCCATTCCGCTTGGATCTTCCCTTCAGAGTCCTACACGCATCCGTCTTTTTCTCCCTTTTCAAAGAAAAAACGGTTGTGACAGAATTTAAGGAACATTAATAACCTATATCTTACTTAACTCAAAGAGGCAGGTTAAAATTTGCTTAAGTTGCACAGAGTAAGAAACGAATAAGATAACAATTTAAAAGAAGAAAAACCATTATGATGTGCAGTAACTTTTCTGTGCTTTGTTTATAAGAATGTTTACTTTTAGCTATTAGCTTCCAATAAAAAGCTCTGTTTCTTGCTTCTGTGGTAATGACTAAATGCCATTAAATACAGGACTTCAAAGGCTGGTTTTGGAAGTTTTTAGTATTTTCAAGACCTAAAAGCGAATTTGTCTTTAGTGGTAAACTACAGAGTAAGAACTTTAGCTTAAAATGCCACTGAATGACTGCATTGGGGTATGGGTGGGGACTTGATAATATGGGTAAATGTAGTCACCACATTGTTTTTTCATGTGAAACCTTCATAAGAGTGTATATCAATAATACCTTAATAAAAAAAAATTTGCTAAAAAAAATGCCACTGAATAGTTATACTTTAAAAGGCCTCAGATTAAAAAAAAGAAAACCAACCTTTAATGGCAAGAATACAAGATTGTTAAACAACAGACTGAATCATATTTGAGTTGGAAAAATAGCTGGACCATGGAGAGTACAAATTTAAGTCTGTCCTGGGGTAGCTGACTGCGTCACATCACTGGTCGCCCTCAAGCCTCCAGCAGCTGTGCCTGCTCCACTGTCAACATGCATCTGATGCAACCATTTAATTCACCCCCATGCACTCTTTGCCTGTTCCAAAGTTAGGTGTTTTCAGAATCTTAAATTATTTTTATGCCTCGGTAGTCGCAGTGACAACATACCAGGTATTATATGAAACACTTACTGTAGGTCACTCACAGAATTCATGTGTAGTATACAACCTGTCCTATCTTACTGGTTCAATATCTGTGTGTCTGTTTACTTCTTCAAAACTCCCTGATACTGAGTACACCGCCTGCTTGTGGAAATCTAATCTGTGCAGCAGGCGGGAACTGAACCCCACATTTGCACAGAAACCTTTGATTCCTGTGCTGGGGGCTTTTCCTGCCCAGCTCTGGAGCAAGAACACTGATGTTTACTAACACCCCAGACCTGCACCAGATGTGCACCGAGGAGAGCCCATTTCTGCATTGTCACTGGCATTTGAGGAACTCCTTCTTCAGAAAAGGCATTGTTTTAGAGTGGAAAGATTAGACATTTGGAGGCTCAGACTTTCCTCCCCTATTTCCTGTAAGTGGGTGTGGTGGGAAGAGCTGTGGCCCCAATGGTGCCCACGTCCTGTTCTTCACCTCCCATGACAAAGGGACTTTGCAAGTGTGATTAAGTCAAGGGCTTGAGGTAGGGACTTTATCCCACATTATTGCATGAGCCCAAAGTTATCACAAGGGTTCGTGTAAGAGGAAGGCAGGGAACCCAGTCGGGAGATGTGGTTACAGAAGCAGATGTAGCAGTGATGTGAGGAAGGGCTGGGGGCCGGGGAACATGGGTACTTGTGGAGGCTGGAAAAGCCAAGGAAAGGCATCCCCTGGAGCCCATACAAGGAATGCAGCCCTGATTTTAGGGTTGGATTTTTAGAACTCTTGACCTCCGGGACTGTGTGGTAGTGCATTTGTGCTGTTCTCCGCCTCTAGATTTGTACTCATTTGTTCCTGCAGCGATAGGAAATGAATACAGTGGTAAGTGAATGGCTTCCTTGTGCCGGTCTCCACCGCCTCCACAAACCGGTGATGGTGTCTGTCCGCCCTCCTCACGGCCCCACTGTGGGAATCACATGACTTATTTACAGAAATGTATTTTGTAAACTAAAGCCCAACATTGATACAAGGGCATTGCTTAGATACTGGCATGCCCTGGGGCAGGCAGCAGCTTCTCAGTTGTATTTACCTGGTTGTATCAGATGTTGCATGTTGAAAAGTGGGAACCACCTCCTTTCATTTTTAGAAGTCACTCCCAGGTGCCTCTGTCCCGCCTGTCTTTCTCATCAGGAACTGGCATCGCTGAAAGCATGCATGTGTCCTGCCTGCTCCTCCTGCAGCTGAGTAAGGACATGACTGTATGTGGCTCTCTGTACTGGACAGTTCCTGGGAGAGGAAAGGAAAGAGGGCTTTACAGAGAGGAGGGCAGGTGGGTCAGAGAGCAGAGCTGAACACGGGGCCAGGCATGCATGGAGGCCGGCTTGAACTGCAGAGGAGGCTGGCCGCTGAGCACATGGCCCTGTGACGTCCGCAGGCTGGCTCACTAAAGGTGTATTTGCCACTGAAGCCATATGAGTCATTGGATGGGAGGAAGGGTTTCTGCCCAGGACTGTCATTCTGGGTCCTGCACCCTTTCCATCATGTGGTTCTACCCTCCTCCATTGACCCAAAGGACAGAGCAAGTGACAAAGGTCTGTGTGCTAGAGATGGTCATGGACGTCACTGTCCGGATGGGCAGTGCTTCACTTCTGCTGCAGCCATCGCTCAGACTCGGTCACCATCCAGCCCCCTGCAAGGCCATAAAGGAGGTCACCATGTGGCCTGCCGGCAGGGAGGACCATCTCTGCCCCTCCATCTGCTTTTCCGCACAGTGTTTCTGAAAACTCTATTACCTTGAGAAATAGATGTTTCAAAATATTCCAAGTTGAGAAGAGTATTTGCTTTTCGAAGCAAAGGATGCAGATTTCATGAGAAGTAGCCCCACCATTGCTTTGTGACGGAGGACACTGCGGGCAAGGCTCCCGCTGTCACGTCCTTGTCTGCTCCTCCGCCTCCCTTATAATCCAGATAAAGTCCTCGACTCTGTGAAGACAGGATGAGCCCATTTTTCTCTTCTCTCATCCATGGCATTTTACCTGTTTCTTTTGTAAATCCTTTTCCTTTTCTGCCTTGTTTTATACTTATTTCTTCATATATATGTATACAACTTTCAAAATTTATGAATTAAGGAAATCTGCCTTATTGATCATTTAGCCCATAGTAATTGTCCCATTGTCCCTGAAGTGCTGAATAAATGACGACTGACAGGACCAAGCCATCACTCCTCTGGCCTCAATTTGCTCATCGGTAAGATACATAATTCAGACTAGATCACTGCTTCTGAAGCATAACTGTTCATCGGAATCACCATGTACAGCTTTATAGTGGGGTTTCGTGTGCCCTAGCCAAGGTTCAACAACTCACACCAGCCTATATTATGCCAAGGCCCTGATGTTCTAAGATCCTACAGGAGGCTGTGTTTGCTGACAGCTGCATTGTACCAGTTTCTTCATTTACTTTGCACCACCTCTGCCCTTGTTTTTAAGGTGTGACTCGCGAAAACAACACACAGTTGGGTTTTGTTTTTAGTCCAGTGTGACCATTTTTAACTATTAATGGTACTATTTAGTACTTTTACATCTCAGTGTAACTATTAATGGGTTGCATCCTCCAATTTACTACTTTTTCCAATACTTTTTCTATATTTTCTGACTTGCTTAAATGTATTTGGATTCAGTCTTTTATAAGGTTCCTTTTCCCTTTTATTGACGTTTAAGTTTTATTGCTTATTTTGAAATTACAGTAGGTACTCTTGACTTATTAAAATTTAACATCAATTGTAGTTTTACCATTTTCCAGATATTCAGTGGTGTTACGAACACTTTAGCTTCATCTACATGTTTATGTGTTATTGTAGGCAGAATGCACCCATCATATAAGATTTGTCAAACATAATTATTCCTTAAAAGTATATTAAATCCTCCAAGATGTTATTGTTGTATATAGTTAATGATCATTTAGATTTATTCACATATTTACAATTTTTGTTAACCATTTCTTCATGCATCTTTGAGCCACAGTCAGATCATTTTCCTATTGTCTAAAGAATGTTTTCATATTTTCCTTAATGTTAACCTCCTGTGACAAGTTCTTTCATTCTTTTGTCTAAATATGTCCTTTCTGTATTGTCATTTATTTTCATTAAGCTTTTTCAATATAGAATTCCGTTGCCTTCTGAATTTCTTTGTTTTTGTCAAGAAACTAGCTGTCATTAATTGATGGCAGTTAAAAAAAATTTTTGTTTCCTGGTATCTAGTTTCTCATGCTTTTACTACAAGGTACCCAGATGTGGTTTTCTTTGTATTTATCCCTTTGGGGATTTCTAGTGCTTCTTAAAGTTGTGGGTTTATGTCTTCTATCGCTTTGGAAAATGCTTAGCCTTAATTTTTCAAATGTTATTTTTATTGCTTTTATTTTATACCATTTTCTCTCTTATTTATTGTGCTGTTTTCTACTGACCTGCTTTCCAGTTCATTAATTCTTTTTTCTGCCAGGCATGTTCTGTTAATCCCAGCAGCTGAGTTCCCACTTTCCTGTATTACAATTTTAGTTGTAAACTTGCACTTGATTATTAAAATCATTTTCACTCATCTCCTGAAATTCGGCATCATGTTGAAAATGTTAGGCACTTTGATCCTGATTAGTTTAACCTCCTGTCAGATAATGTGTCTGTTCCTGTCGGCTGCTCTGTTTCCTGGGGCTTTGCTCAGATCTGCCTTGTTATGCACCTTGTTTTATTTTGTTTGCATTATGGATATTGTAGATGTGAACTTATATGTAAAGACTGTATGTTATGTTATCTTAAGAAAGAATTTGCTTTTGCTTTTTTGGGGTATCATAGGTTAGGGGAAGTCACTTCACTCAAATGAGAACTTGAGATGGCTCAAAGCCCAGGAAAATTTATTTCCAGTTTACCTTCATTTCTGGGATGTAACCCAACTAGAAGTCTGTGATGTTTGCCAGGGAACTTCCTCTTCTTGGAGTATGAACTCTAATCTTTTGTCCATAGTCGGGAATATTGCCAAGCCCTCTGTTCAGATTCTTAGACCCCCATGGATCACTTTGGTATCAATAAATGTCTCAGGTTGAGCAATGGTGCTAAATACAGGATTCTTATTCTACCTGGACTCTTGGCATGCAAACCATGCCAGCTCTCCAATGCCTTCAAACAGACTACGCAGATAGAGCCTGACTTCTCTACTTGTCAGCAGGAGGATCATTCTGACAAATCTATGTATCATCACCCAAAGCTGAACCACTCACTCCTGAAGACTCGTCACTGGCATAGGGGGTTTCCGAGGTTCCTTCTGACAGTCATAGTCTAGCATTCCTTACGTGAGTAGGTATCCCATAATTAATGTGAAATGGCTATAATGACATTTCATGCAACAGTATATATTTATCTATTGTTAAGCCAACAGCGTGGTTCTCAGAGTTGCTGGTGCAGAATTAATGAGAGAGCCTGAGGAGGTGGGAGACCTCCCAGCCAGCAAGGACACCTCTCCAGCATCCAGGCAAGAGTCAGTTTCCTGGAGTGCAGACATACTTGCTTCTCCCTCCCTCTCCTGACAAGGTGGCAGGACAAGTAACTTTTGCAGACAGTGGCTGTGGTCTCAGTGCAGTGTTTTCAAACAACCAATGGCAGCAGGGGGATGTCTGCAGAAGGACTACTGACTGGACTGCACACCTTCCTGTCCACACTGTGTGCAGCTTTCCAGAGGAACATGGCTCTAAGTTTCTGTTTCAATATGGTGCGAAAGCTTTTGGCCTCAAAGAGTTTCTGGAATATTCTAAAAGGAGATAAGCCATGATTAATAACATAAAATACCAATAATTAGTATTAAGCATACAGATCATTGAGAAAAACATTGATTAATAATATAAACAACTGAAATAAGTATAATGGTTTAGAGAACAAAACTAAAATTTTTATTATGAAAATGTTATACATAGATGGCATTCAAGTTCTTCAAGTTGTAAGTATGAAATGTAGGGTGCTTCATATTCTGAGAAATGCCTGCAGCACAGTGCATCCAGCAGGAGCAGTGCCACCCACGAATTCCTGAAACCGCCTCCCACAACCTGGGGTTCATTGTTTTCTGATCCACATGCCGACCTACCCAGCCCTGCTTCACTTTCTGCATCTCCAGGACCACCGAACTGTGCGATGTGGCGCCGTGCCGCCAGTTCGTCATTTCGAGTTCTTCCTGTTTTTGCCTTTTCCTGAAACTTTCCAGATATAAGTATATACCAAAGACTGGCTAATAGCGCGGGTGATGTTGCAAACCCAGGATGGATTGCTGACACATTCCAAAGCCTCGCAGATGGGAATGTGGAAAACAAACCTTATGCATTTGCCGCATTTGATTAAGTTAAAGTCCAAAATAATGGAGCTATAATGGAGCACATGCAGCGGTATGAGGGGGTCGGTGTTCTGACACTGGGCACACCATCTCACTGTGTTTGCAAATACTTAAGCATGTTCTTGGTTCTTAATTAACAAATCTCTTTGTGAAAGGTGTTGCCTTCATTTTCAAAGTCTAGAGAGACAAAAGGATTTCCCAGTCGAGACACTGACTTCAGTCCTGAATAGTGGGAGTACACGTTCCTTAGTGTGGGACTGGCAGTTCTAACCTAAAAAAGCAGGATTCCCAAGTGCATTCGTGTAACAGATGGTTCTGGAAGCCTTGACATGGTTCCCAAGCCAACTGCCTTCAGCTCCCCAAGGAGCTGGCTCTGCTCGGATCCTGGCTGCAGCAGACGCCACTCCTTCCCGGCTTTCAGGACTCCCACAGCAAAGGATGGTTCTTCCTTCACAGCGGAGAGCAGTGGAGGTGCCTGGACAGGGCTTCGTGCTTGGTTAGAATGAACTCAAACTCAAGTGAGACAGAAGAGAGGGGAACAAGGAGGCATTTGAGAAAAAAGCCGGGAAACAACCAGCCTGCTGACTAGATTTAAGTGTGTGGTGATTGTCCCACACTTCTGGTGCCACAGCTGCCTCTCTGCACTGTGTGCCCTGGGAGGCTCAGGGCTGACATGCAAAACTGGATAAAGGATGAGGAAGAAGGAGGCAAAGGCCATAACTGGGGTTTTGAGTCCCTTTCCTAGAAACCTTCCATGTGTGGCCTCACTGTTTCTTATGATTGCCATGAAGTATGGAGTGGATGGTTGAATTCTTGAGTACGTGTCCTGGAAGACCACACCGCGGTGCGCCTGCCCTGAGTGGGTCTCCTCCAGCATATGCTCAGAGTGGGACACAGGGTGACCCAGCTCAGTCCTTCCACTGTGTAATTTTGAAATGGGTGTAAAAATCATGACAGAGTGCATAGAAGCCCTGGATCTGGGATAAGCCTTCTAGGTCCTAGCCCAGGGTGCACCCACCATAGAGAAGTCTCTAGAAAGAGTCAAATATAGATTTCTACTATACACGAGAGGGGCCGATGGGCTCTGACATCCCTCTGGGCAGGGACAGCCTCTGTTTTGTGTCGTCCCGCCTGTAGGAGCGAGCATGGTGTCTGGTGCGAACAGATGCTTAGGAAATGAATTACAGACTCCACTGCAGGCTCTGCCATCTCCCTCCACCACCCTTCGTGGATGTAGCATAACTGACTTGATGGAACCCAGGCTGATCCATGTCCCGAAGGCTCTTCCTCGTGCCAACTTCTGCTCTAAAGGCTGAGAAGCAGGAAATGAAATTCTGGAGAAAACTGAGGCAGAAAATTATAAGTGGATGCCCAAGCTAGATTTTCTATCTACCTAATCAGAGGGTCTGGATTTTCTGTTTATCTATAGCTGCCTTGCATGAGCTTACCTTCACAGGGCACGGACCGACTCTGGCACTGATGGAGTGGGCACCACTCAGCTCAGCCCCATCCACGTCTTGTAGTCAGATTAAAAAGGATGTCACAGAATAATCCCACATGCTCTTCCTCAGGGGTGTGATTCGGACACTTCCCAGGTATTTGACCCCAACGAAAAGCAGATGGCATGTACTTGACAAAGGCAGACGTGGCCTGCTGGTCTCACCTCTCCTGGAACCCAGGTCCTTGCCATGTGCCCTGAAAGGGCCCCGGATGCACTGGCCCTTGGGCTCTCATTCTCATCCTCTCCCAACCTGATCTGCCGAAGGGAACACTCCGTCTGCTCCAGGGTTTCCAGATGTGTCCTTCGGCATGATGTAGGCACACCACTCTCCAGTCTCCAAGGAAAACCTCACTTGACCCACCTTAGATAAATACAAATCTGCTATATACTGGACTATGTATAAAGAAGCTTCAAAACATTTATACAATAATGTTCTGAGATACGACAACCGTTTATCTCAGTCATTCACCTGTTCACTCATTTATCAAATTTTACTGAGTGGCTCCACACTCCAGGCACTGTGCGGATTCTAGGGAACAAGGTAGATGGGTCCTGGACTTCAGTGAACTTTCTTCCTGTAAAAGAAGAGAAAATGAATGAACAATTAAGAAAATTAAAAGTCAGGATCCTGAATAAAGGACAGCTGTAGGGCTTATACAGAGAATGAGGCATAAGCCCTTACTATACAGAGGAGTAAATTTAGGCATGGAATAGGCATTCCTGGCAGAGAAACAGCATGTGCAATGGCCCTGAGGCAAATAAAATTAGTATGTGTACATGTGTGAGAAACTGCAAAATCCATGCATTTAAGCAATAGTTCTCAAGGGTTTTGGTCCCAAGGCCCTTTTATTCTCCTCATCTTCTGAGGCCCTCATAGATTTTGTTTGGAGGGTTCTATCTACAGTATTAAAAATTAAAACTGAGACATCTAAAATTCCTATTTATTAAAAATAGCAATTTAAAAACCTGTTACATATTAATATAAGCAATATATTTTATGAAAAATAATATTTTCCACAAGAAAAATTTTCATAAGAGTCAATGATTCACATTTAGAAAATCTCTGAAATGCCTCTCTTTGTAGAAGAGCTGGGTTCTCATCTGTTTTTGCATTCGACATGTTGCATTAGATTGAAGTATATGAAGATAATCCAGCATCACAGATTATGTAGTTGAATGGGGAAACACCTCACAAACCCCTGCAAAGGGCTGAAGGGACCACCGCCCACCAGGTTCCTTGAGCCTCGGTTTGAGAATTGCTGTAGTGCCCGTTGTGAGGTAAGAGCAGAAGGTCAGTTCTTATGACAACTTGCAGGCATGATCAGGAGCTTGGGAGTCGGAGCTCCAGGGGATCAGGAAGCCACAGAAGGACCCAGGGGCACAGAAATGTGGCCCAATTTAATTTTAGAGAGATCGTGCTGGGTGGAGAATGAACTGGAGGGAGAAGGAGTGGACTTGGATAAACCAGTGAGGGGCTGTTCCCGTCTGTGCCAGGGAGGATGGTGGCTGCAGCACCACACTCACTCTGGCACTTATAAAAGAATCTCTGGAGACATGGCACCTCCTAGATCTTCAGTGACCAGGTGCACTAGATGCCCAGGTGTGGCAAACAGAGCGTCTGTACTCTAATTTCACCTTGAAGGTGGATTTAAAAACTTGCATCTGTCAAAACTTGGACCCACATGTGTGTAGACAGCTCATCGGCGAGATGAGAGCTGCTCCTCTTAGCCTCCTTGCACCCCCTCCATCCCCTCTGAGCAATAAGCTAAGAAGATGTGAGCATGTGCCCACCACAGACCCCCAAGGGAGAGAAGTCCTGGACAAGAAGGCACAGGCAGGTGGAAGGAACTTCCTTTGCTGTCATGTCTGTGACTAGTCCAGGCACCTGGAGGGCTGATTTTCTGGGCCATTTAGAAGGGATTAGGAAATGTGAGTTCCGTAAATGAATGATTTGGCATTAAGCACTGTGAAGGTTTCGTATGACTCAGGTCTGCAGGTGTGTATGCCTGCCGGTCCATGCCCCACCTAGAGGTCGGCTGGCAGGACTGGCGGCACATATCCCAGCAACCTGACAGGTCCACCTCTCTTAATCCCACATCCAAGAGGACCCCACTCCCAGAGAGCACAGTTGTTTTTAGAACTTTAAACAGAACAGTTCTGAACCATGTTATCTTGTGGGGCTGTCAATATCACAATGAAATTTTGAAAATATTGAGTAAAATGCATTTTTGTGTTTAGTTCATATGTAAATACAGGTGTTTAGATAGAGGCAGGAAATACCTGTGGGTGTGTGTGTAATCTTATGAGTAAATAGTACATTTATTTTTAACATATAGGCTGTATTCAAAAATGATTAGGCTACAATTAAAAGTTAGCATACAGTCTCTAGAGGACATTTTGAACTGAGCTTTTCACATTTTAATGTAGACATAAGCAAATATGTATAGTTAGCATACATACATATATGATATATAGAGGGATAATTTAGGGAGTTGTTTTAGAACACTCAAGCTGATTATAAAATTGTGAATAAAGATAAAGAATGCATTCAATATACTCAAGTGTGGGGACCCTTTATTGGGACGTTAAGAAAGCAAACCGGTTTCAGAAGGACAGAGTAGAGGACTGAGCTCTTTTGCAGAAGTGGGTTTGTGTTGAACTGAGCAGTGGATGTCCCCATGGAGCTGAGTGACTTTCAGAGGCTTATTTTCAGCTGACTTTCAGGCATCTGCCCCCCGAAGTTCCTTTTCTTCCGCAGAGTGTGTCCCCTCTGTACTCATCACCCACGGCTGCCCGTGCCTTCGCTGGGCTGAGCCGGCTTGCTCTGCGTAGTCCATCAGCACACGGCTGCTGCAGAGCTGAGCTGCGTAATAAGCAGCTTTTCATCAGCCAGTCCCGCACTCACTTTGTAATTGAGGCCTGATGCTAGTGTTGACGGCAAATGGAAGAAAATGGCTTTGTTCTCCTGTCCCCAGGCTTGATTGCTGGTTCTGGCTCTCACCTGAATTCGACCCATTCTGCATTGTGCCCATGATTGCTGCAGCGCCAGTAATTGCAGTCCTGGCGGGTGACATTTCCATGAGGCACTCTCTGTACGGCTCCAGAGGGAGCCGGCAGAACTCATAGCTGGGGAAACTCATCAAAGTGGATTTAGGAAATGCCTGGGAGAAAGTGGGAGCCCACAACCAAATATCAGAGCCTTTCCTTTGACATTTGCTTTTGCATCAAGGACTGGTGCCTGCCACCTGTTTCACCTTCTGTCTGCAATCCAAAAAGAGCCTGGATTTTGTGATTATGAATTGCTCTTTAGGGTCATGGGCAGGTCTGGTTAATACCTTTAAAAAAAATTCTAAAAGGGGGAGATTAGAAGCAAATAAAAAATAAAAGGGAACTCTCTTTAGTTAGGAGATGACAGAGTATACTTTGCTTTGTCTATAAGGTACCTTGCTTAAAATCTGCGAGAGTTTAGATTGTCTTAATCAAACTCCGTTATGCACTAGTAGGCCTCACTTTTTATAGGAAGGTTTTAATTGTCTTCTGTAATTTAGAGCTGGAAAAGGCCATGGGTCATCTAGCTGGACTTGGAATTACATGTAAAATGCTTGCCCACAGAGGTGAAACATTTTACCAAGATTGTGAAGTTTTTCAGGAACAGCCAGAAGCAGGACCCCCATGGGCGCCCCCACGCCCCGTGCGGATAACTGTCCTGGGTCTTCTCGTCTTCCTGTTATTCTCTAGCATGCCTGCTGCTAGCGCGCACAGAGTCAGCTCTCCGTCTCCTATGGCTTGTCCCGCTGTTCACATGTCACTGGGGCTGTGCTGAGCGGGCCTCACGTGCTCAGGCCCGGCCCGCTCCCCGCTGTGTGGCCTTGGATGGGCACTTACCTGTGGTCACTTTAAATTTTTCTACCTTAGAAAGAAATCTTCAGTATGTGATACAGTACAAACTGTTTATCATTTCTTCAGTTTCTTCATATTCATTCAAATTTACTTAAAATGTCTACATTTTTCACTGGATTTCAGTATACAAATGGACTTTTAAAATCATTACATGAATGCAATAAGAATTTTCACAGGCTTATTTGTGGATGCACAAAGGCAAACCCACAGAGTGCCGTCTGACACCGGCCTCCTGGAGGTGTGCTTGCGTCCTCGTGTATGCCCTGGTGACACGGGCACGGCTGACAGCACACACCGGTGTGGAGGAAGGGCTTCAGGGAGGAACTAGGAGGGCGCTCGCTAGGCTCCCCGGATCCCCGCAGGGCAGCTTCCCCGGCAGCGCTGCCCCCGAGAGCCAGGGACTGGCCTGGGCTCTGCGTGGCTGTGACAGGCGTGTGCATCTGCTTGCAGTTCAGACTGGCTGCAGTCTTCCCTGCTGGGCGTCAGGTCCTCGCCCCCCGGGAAGGAGCATGGGCTCGGGCTGGCTGTGCTTCAAGCGTTCGCTTGTTACTCCCACCCGCTTACCCTGGGGGTGTTCCTTCCTTTTTATTTTGTCTGAGAATCACTCATTTGGTTACTGTTGTTTTTTATTGGATTCGCCTAGAAGCTGATAAAGAATAAAACAGCTGTTTCAGCTCTTGCCTTTCTCCCTCTCTGATGAGTTTCTAATGATGTAACTCAGCAGTCTAAACATTTGACTAGTAGGCTGTCCGCAGGCAGAAAGGCTGGTTTTGCTGCTGTTCTGGTGGAAAGACCGACCCCTAGGCTGGCCTTGCTCCATCCAAGCCACAGATCTTTCCACCAGCTGTGAACAGCAAGGTGGAGATCAGGTGACACCACACTAAGGCTGATACTCATCTGTCATGTGGGTTTTACCATATCTCAGAATCGGAATGCAAGTGTCATTACTCATTGGAGAATTTAATAGCAACCTGTTTATTACAGAATTTTACCTTGTCACAGTCACATCGATATCACGTGAAAAGTTAGAAGTTTAGAGACCAGGAGAAACCGGAGGTTCTTCACCACAGATCAGCTGTAGGAAGCAGGCCAGTGGCTGGTCAGTCTGGACGCACGACTGCTGCTGGCACTGTGTGCCCGCCCTGAGCGCGCTGGGGAGCATGCTGTGAATTTAGGGCTCAGATGGGCTCCTGGGATTTGCCCCATTACCTGTCCATCCAGACCCGTGCTTCTTTGGCACTGTGCATGCTGTCCTGGCTTTAAAGAATGAGGAAAAACACTTAACCAATAAGGAGTGTGGGATTCAGAAAGACCTGAAGTCCATCCCTCCCACCAGTGGGCACTAATCAGATGAATATATTTATGCACAATTCAATTTATTGTGAGTCATTCATTTTGTATAGAATGAGCTTTTAAAATACAAGGAATTAAAAACAAAGTCCTGAGCAACTAGTAAACTTTAAATAGTATAGAGATATTGTATAAATTGTGCTGAAAATGCCCTAATCCACATTTGCCTTCAATCCTTTTTCTATTATTATTTTTTAAAGCTTGTGCCTTTTGCAAGGAGGCAAATCAGGGAGGCATCCAATGCTCTCAGGGACTGCTAGGGGCTGCATGTTTGTTTCCCCTGAAATTCACCCATGGGAGCCGTGCCCCCAAAGTGCTGGCAGGAGGAGGCCAGGGCGGTGATGGGGCAGAGCCCTTGTGTGGGGTCAGTGCCCTCACAGGAGAGCTGGCTTTCTCCTGCTTCTTTGCCGTGTGAGGACACCCTCAGCCGACAGCCACCCCCGGCCCTGGTCTGTGGGGATTCTGTCCCAGCAGCCAATGCCCACCAGACAGAATGTGGGCATCACAGGACTCTTGTGAGGGAGGCGCTGACTGTCGGGGGCTCACGACACGGCTGGCCCTTTGCAATGCTGGGCTCTGCACCCCAGTCCTTCTAACAGCCCTGCTGAGGCACCCACCCCGCAGGGCCCAGCACTGAAGTCCAGAGAGAAGGCGGGCTCACCTGGGCTCAGGCGGTCCCGGGTGGGGACCTCAGCGTGCCATCCCCGGAGCCTCGCGCGGAAGCGCTGTGCTGCCGCCAGGGCCCCGGGGGCTCTTGGCCCCTCACTCACGGTGCAGGGCGCAGTGTGTGCCTCCCAGCCAACTGTGTTGCCTGCTAGCAGTTTCGGCTGTGGGGGTTCGGCACGATGCCAGAGCAGGGCGGGCAGACTGGAATGGGGACTGTCACCCGGAGGTTGTTTATTGGTACAGTTGTCCCATGAGCAACCTCAAAATTGCAGAAGTTTAAAAACATTCCTTTGTTGCATAAACTGGCCATTTTTAAGTGTATACAGTTAAAATGTGCAGGCCCTGGGGAACTTTCTCCAAATTCTCTTCTGACCTCGTTGGCTCAACTGCGTGTTTCCTCTCACAGTCTCGGGGCACGGACTGGGTTTTGGCCTGCTTTGTGCTCGCTCGCTCTTCTGAACTTCCACGCATTAACCTTGAAAATAAGCCTAGCGCTTCATTTATTCTTTAGTGACTGTATGTTTGATACACCAGAATCCTGGGTTTGTGCTTCTCCTGTGGGTAGACGGCCCCACAACATGAACAGCCTTGGCATGGTCCTGCTGTTCTGTTCCTTCCCAGCTGCCAGCCAGGCCTCTTGCCCTCTGTCCTCCTCCAACCCTGACTTCCTTGTGTCCTCCTCTTTTTCTTTCTATCTGCCCCAAAAAGTGAAATTGTTAAGCAAAGATACATCCATAGAAATTTTTTTAATTAAAATTAGTGGAAAAGGGATTCTATCTTTGCACAATTTCTACAGATTTTGGCTATGTTTCCAAAGGTTTTTTCTAGTATGTATTTTGCAAGAAGCTAAACCTGGAACTGTGAACTGCCTTACACCTACAAACAGCTACAATCCTGAAAAGCATTTTCAGAAATGTTGATCTTTACCTTATCACACTGAGAACCTTCTTAACCTAGTCGCAACCAAACGGGGCCACCAAGTAGAACATAATCTCAAAAATCCAAAATGTTGATCTCCTTTGAGCTCTGTGAACAGAGAGGTTTTTCTTTTATATTGCTGCTAGGGCCGTCAGAGAGAAAGAAGCATGCTTTAGGAAGCGTGAACCGCCTGGCACTCCAGTGTGTCCCTTGTCCCCATGGGGCAGGTGGACAGGCACTGCCCCCGGGGACACTCCAAGGCAGGATGGTGGTGGTTCGGCTCCAGGTCTCCAGGCCCCCAGTGTCCCTGCATGGGCAGGTGAGCTAGTCTCTCACCACTCCCGCCCCTCCCCTGCACCCCCTCCCTGGCACTCTGTTCCACTGCTGCGGCTTGGAAGCATGAGCCTGGCCCTATCCTCCCCTGTATGAAATCCTGCAGGGTCCCTTCATCCCACAGGATGAGCTGTAGGCCGGGCGGGACTGACAACCCAGACGTGCCATTCTCCTGCATAGCCCCTGCTGTGCATCTACTGCTTCCCACAGGTTCCCTCTGCTCCTTGTCTCTTGATAAGGACCCGTGAGGCTCAGCTGTCTGCTGTCCCTTAAAGACCTGGTCCTATCCTTGGTGACCTGGACATTCTGTGCAGGTCTCTAAGTGTCGTGGCATTTCCATTAGACCGCAGGGATTTGTGTGTGCACCTCCCTCCTGCCCGGGCCTCCAGAGTCTGGCCTCTGCCGTGGCCCCTTCACCTTGTGTCCCGTCCACCTGCCTCCATTCCCACTGCGGGGGCTGGGCTGGCTCTGGCTGCTTTTTTTGTGATGACAGCCAGGGAAGCCCAGGCCACTCCTCCCTGCCCGTGACCCAAAGGGAGACCCACAGCAGGCAGCAGCCAGGCGCAGAGCAGAGCCTGGCCCTCCAGGCAGAGTTCGCCCGTGTGGCCGGCCGCTGGGAGGCAACGCCTGCGGCTGTGCTGGGAAGGGTCTGGGCGGTGACACGCTCTGCGTCTCCGACTCTCCATGAGTCCTGCGCCCAAGTCCTTATAACCACGACCCTCCGGAGCTCTACCCTGTGGAAAAGAGACTGAAAATGAGAGTGAGTGCATGAGTGTATATTGTCAGAGATGGAAAACGAGTGTGTGCGTGTGTGTGTGTGTGTCAGAGGTCAGAGGCCGAGAGGGAGGATCCTTGGTCCTCACTGACTCAAATGCTTCCTCGCTGCATGAAAACTAAATATTTTTTTGAGTTGATCGTGTTTTAAGGTATTAGCTATTTCAGTATCATTTGTGCTTTATAAAGACAAAGTCTCAAAGAATTAATGCTCAGAGAGCCGATTTCCAGTGTGAGGTCTGGGGGTCGGTGTGGGCTCTGGTGCAACTGCCCGGTGCTGAGTCTCCCCAGGCCCCTCGGTGGGTCCAGGCCGGCCCGGGTCTCCCTCCGGCACCCGAGGCCCCTGGTTCCCTTCCCTTTGGCCCTGGTTCCCAAGGGGCAGTAGAGTCAGATTTGGGGCTTCAGTAGATTTCCCTCCACAAGGGTATTACAGTATTTGGGGGTGACTAAAATGGTAAGATTCTGCAAACATCCACTCAGGAAACCAAAGTTCAAGTCCAGCTCTATGATGTCGGGTGAGGTACCTTTCTGAACCTGTTTTTCTCTGAAAATAGAGCTAATAATATCTTCTTGCCTGATTCTCAGGATTGCCTTGAGGATCAAATGAAAAAATTGGCATGAAAATGCCGTCACTTGGGAAGGTCCTTTTCTATCATTTGGGAGCAGCTACTCGAGATACTTACACAGAAAAATCTCATCTCTCAGTTCACACCTTCCCGTGCATTCCTTGCTGGAGAAATGGCTGTGAGTTTCAGGCGGCCAGGGAGCACATCCATTTCGTCCTGAGAAAAGAAAGCATTTCTGCTCAGCAGTCTGTCAGAAACAAAGGTTGCTGAATGTGCCCAGGCCCCTCAGTGTCAGAATTTTCTGGTTGGAATGTGGGCCTTAGTTTAAGTAGAACTAATAACATATTTAAGTCACACTCTATAATCACAGCCTTTGACAGACAGTAATTACATATATTCTAAGAGGGGGTCTTGCCGCTGCGATTCTGGTTTTCTCCCCAAGGATCCAGTGCAAATTTCGTGGAGCTCAGCGAGCAATTAATAGCATGATTCAATCCGTGGAGCTGCTGCATCTCAGGAACAGGAGTGAAAAATGCTCTCGCGAGTGTGCACACACCCTCATCAAGCCATCTCCCTGCCACACATTCACAAAAGACAGGATGGGCTCAAACAGACGTGTGCCCGGCTCCTGCCTTCCCGACACAGGCTGTGTATGCAGCCCGCCCATGTTCGAAGGATGATGCTGTGGGCCGAATACTGTGCTCCCTAAAAATCATAGGCTGAAACCTGATCCCTAGTTGGCAGTATTAGGCGGTGGGGCCTTGGGGATACGCTCAAGTCATGAGGGCAGAGCCGCCACAATGAGATCAGCGCCCTCACACCAGCCCCCCAACACCCCTACCCCTCCACCACGTGAGAGCACAGGGCGTGCTCTGCACCCGGAGGAGGGCCATCACCCCACCATGCTGCACCTGCCCTCAGACTGCCAGCCTCCAGGCCTGAGACATAAATTTCTGTTGCTTATAAGGCCGCCAGCCTGGTATTTTGTTGTAGCAGCTGGAACAAACCAAGCTTATATTTTTCCAATTGATCAATAAACACGTAGGAGTACGTGACACGTGCTACATGCTGGACTGAATGAGGAATTCACATGAAAGTGCACGTCTTCTGTATTGCCAAGGGGCCTGCGGGCTTTAGATAGTGCCCTGCCCTCCAGTGCAGAGGCTGTCCTCTCGCCTGGTCCCACCCTTCTCCTCTGCTTAAATGCCAGAGGTGTTCAGCCATATCCAGTCCCCCCATTTATCTGCTCAGAGACTCCCTGGTATCTGCAGCTGAGGGCGGGGTCCTCCTCCCCTCACAGTCTGCTCCGATCAGTATTATTATTTAATGAGCTCCCTCTCTCCTGACCCCTGGTGGCACACAGAGCAACAGCTACAATTCCTGCCTTCAGGAAACTTAACCATCTGTCCCAGCACCTGAGGAGTCAGCTAGCACAGTCACGCGAGGTGTAAACGCCAGCCATGTCTGTGGTCAGGGACCTGTGACAACTGGCTGGAGGGGAGGAGGACCCCGCCCGGGAGTCTCTGAGCAGATAAATGGGGGGACTGAATATGGTTGAACACCTTTGGCATTTAAGCAGAGGAGAAGGGTGGGACCAGGCGAGAGGACAGCCTCTGCATTTGAGGGCACTGAGACTCTCTAAGGCCAAACTCGCAGGGTGGTCTTCAGACTTGACTTGATCAAGCTTTGCTAGACCCTAGAGGCCAGGACAAGGAGAGTGGCTTTAGTTCCCACACTGCCCACCGCCCCCCCTGCCCACACTGGCTCTTACTAATTAAAGCAACACTCTCCATCCAAACGTTGTTTTCCTACCCTGGGGAAATGGGCAAAATATGCACGTTTGTGTGTGAAACACTTTCAGCTTTAAATTGTGATGCATGTGTAAGATGCTATAATGAAAATGGCAGCGTTATTATTGAGTTGACCTGTTGAGCAGTGGTGTGACATAACAGAGCAATAAAGACTCTTCTCACAGGGCGGGAGGAGGAGGCCCGGGACTGGGCGGCAGGGCGAAGGTGAAGTGAAGTCAGCTCAGGGCTAATTGGGATCTGGACCAAGGGTGCCCAGGGAAAGAAAGGAAGTCAGGCTGGTGTCTCTGAGTCCTCTGACTGGGGTGCACTTGGCCTCGCTTCTCGAAAGCTTGATTCCAGTAAGAACCAGCCGTTTCACAGCAGGGCCGGGGGTAAGACAGAGGGCAGGAGCCCAGAAGCCTTCCTGTGTGGACAAAAGCACAGCTGGGGCCCAGTCTCAAAGCTACCTGCCCGCCGTGTGTGGCTGAGGGTTCGTTCCCAGAACCGCAGGCTTGCAGACAAAGTCACGCCGTAGGATGCACGTCGCAGCACCCGAGTTACTGCCCCGTGGCAATCCTCACCTTCATGCATCATGTAAAATGTTATTCTCTGTGCTCTCTGAAGACTAAAGCCTGGGATTATCAATAAAATTAACCTAATTATTGGATTTCTCTAGAATATTTTGCTGTAGCTGGGAGGTGCTGGGAGCCCCCACCTGGGCCCTTGTCCTGGTGCCTCTCGCTCCCCACATTTCACGAGCAGCTGTTCAGCTGCTCTGGCTTCCGCACCCGAGGCTGAAAGATCCATAAGGTCACTCTCCGTTCCAAGAGGCAGTGGCCCAAAAGCCTTGAGTTGGTCGTTGGTGAACCCTCACTCGCCACACCCCTACTGCCTAACTGGAGGGTGGCGTTCTGTGGCCTGACCAGGTAGCGGGAGCTCCAGTGCGCCCAGGCTGCCTGGGGCCCTGCTGCTGTGTATCACTTGCCTTCCTGACGCGGCACTGGTTGGCCCTTGTTTTAACTGCCTCCATGTTTAATTGCTTTTCTATATCATTTTGCTTACTCTGGAAGAATTTTTTCTAATGAGCTAGAATGATCTAATTGGGCCTGAATGTGATTTCCTTGTAGCATTGTTTATTGACGTGCAGACAGTCAGCAGATCCCAGACCAGTTATAGATATTCTGGGAAGCAATGAATGGCTTGGTTTTTGGAGAGTTGCTTGTAAATATTACGTGACTTTGGAAGCTTAATTTTTAACCCGTTCATTAATCATTCTTTATAATAATTGATACATTACCTTTGAAAATAGTAGTAGATATATGGAAATATCTTCATATTTTTTCAGGGTTTTTTTTTGTTACATGAACATTACATGAATTTGCTTCAGCAATAAAATATTAATCGATTAGGGGCACTTCAGATGAAAGTGAAATCCTCCTTACTCAACATCCTGCTCCTTTTACTGGCAATGATCCCTCTTAACCATTAGCTCTGCCCCCATTCCACATGCTTCCCACATGTTTGCAGATGTACGCATGTAAACAGAAAGCGCCTGATCAGGCTGACGATTGGCCGTGGCGTGCACACCTGGGGTCACCTGCATGCTGCTCTGCGCCATCCTTTATCTTTGCTCGGCACCTTGGTGACCCCGCCCTGTCTGTACACACAAACCCATCCTAGATTGTTTCTTTATAATAATCTAACCAAGCCTTCCGTTTTTCATTATACACTATACGGCATTGAAGAATTCTACATGAGCATCTGGGCACACACATGCCTGACACATGTGGTGGGAACCAGCAGCTGAGTTGTTAGGGGGGACAGTGCACGTGCACACTGCCACACCCTCACGGCAAGGTGCCCCCTTCACTGCTGCGCGAGTCTGGAGGGAATCCTGTCACAGCCCACCAGCACCCTGCAGGCAGGATGCAGCCTCCAGTGCCCATTCCTCTAGGTCACGAGTCCACAGACCTCCCTAAAAGCTGCCAGGGCCCCCCGAGAGCCCATGGTGGGAAGTGTGGGTCTCCTTTCTAGTGTTGGGAGAACCTATGTGATGGTGGCTTTAGATCCAGGTCAAACCTTGGGAGGATAGCTGAGAATAGATCATGCATATGAAGTGTTTATGTATAAATAATCCAGATTACAAATTGCACTTCCTGGTGTCCCTTTGTGTTGTGAGCTGATGCCTGGAATCAACGGCCCTTTGCTGAGAGGTCAATTAGTCACATTCTGAGAGGCCTGGATTACAGTCACGTTCTGAGAACAGCCACCGTGTAGGAAAGACCGAGACTGGAAGCCCCCTGTAGGGAGCAGAGTTGCACCTTCTTAGGTGTCAAAAATACATTTCCACATTCTATGTGATGGAAGTCATTGCACAAATGTGTTATGAATTAGACGAAACACACAATGAAGAGGTGCATAAGATTTAAAAATGAAGGAAGGGTGGTTTCAAATCTGCTTGCATTCGCCTTCTGGTTTCCTATTATTTCTTCTGAAGAAATCTTCACTCATTTACTTCATTTATTATCATTCCTGTTCCTTATCTGCCTGATCATCTTGGTCTTCTGGAAATGATCACTTTTCTCTGAAACACCAAAGTAGACACATCCTAAATCTGATAGCCCACTGAAGCCGACCTACCCTCTTGTGAGCATTTTTTAAAACTAAATGTAAGCAAGTAAATTTAGTTTACTAAAATGTCTTTATTTTGGCTGGAAGGGAAACACAATCCCTCTAATCAAGCAGGAAAGACTGATGGAGAACATACTCCATACAAGCAATTTATTCATCTCTACCCAGGCACTGGGAAGGGGGATCCTGCCTTCTGTGGACAGGTGGAGACAGGCGGGACATCCGAGGCACGGCGGGCATGTGCAGCGACAGCCCCAGGCCAGGGCTGCACGCATCTCCACAGGGCGCTGACTCTTCCCACCAGTGCGCACCCCCAGCGTGGCCACTGGTGCACACAGAAGACCCCGTACAGAGCAGGCATACTGAGGTCTGGGCACCACAGAGCCGGGTCAGGGGCCTTTGGGTTGTCCCTGCAGGTGCCCCGGAGCCCCGGGGGCTGCTGGCTGAGAAGGATTTGCTCCTCACTGCCTTGTGAGGACTTGCTGGTTCATACTGTTTGGTGGTGAAGCCTGAGAAAGAGCAATATCCCAACATGCCCCTCATTTTCTTGACCAATCTCATGTAGAACTTTCAGGAAGCAAAAAAAAGAGCAAGAGATATTTCTCCTGGCAGATGACCCTGCAGCGTTGATTCAGATTGCAGAGTGCCACCTGCACACGTCATTTCAGTGCGGCTGAGTTGTCAGAGAATCTCTACAGGAAGAACCTCGGCAGGGACAGTGTCCAGGACTCAGTGTGCTGACACCTGCTAGGAGGTCACAGGGAGCCCTCATGGGTAAGGCGGCTGCCCCTGCCATCAGGCTGCTGATGATAAAAGCCCTCTGGGCAGAAGGGCCAAGTGTCACCGACACTCAAGGCTGCCAGAACGCACCTGCTCTATGAATAAATATAGAGGTGTCTGAGGGAGCTCACAGGCGGGAGAGGCTCATCTCCTGTGCAAGGGGTCCCTGGCCAGGGGCTCATGTCAAGTGCTATTGCCAGCCTGGGGACTGCAGGTATTTCAGTATTTTGGAGTTAAAGGAAACACTTTCCATTTTCAGCCCAGCCCTATCACTGTCAGAGATGGAGCCTCAACTTCAGGAGCTTCAGTGACCCAAAAACTGTCCTCACCATCTGGCTAAGTTAGGTCTTGCTGATTGAGAAATAATGCATGAACATGACAGTCCATATATTTAATAATATTTCATGAAAAGAACAATTATACCTTTGAACGGTTACATTATGATTTCAATGTCAAGTTGATATGTAACCACCTTAGCAGAATCTGATGGAGACAGTGGGCACCAATTCCAGGAAGGGGAAATAATAGAGGCCAGGTCACCGTGGATATCAGGCAAGCACATGTGCACCCCGCCGGCCCCCAGCCAGAACCCCTGTGTGCATGCTCACCCCTGTGTCCTGCCAGGACTGGGGCTCTGACTTCCAGTGTAAAAGGATATGGCTGCTCACCCCAGATGGGGCCTGTCCGCACCCAGACATCCAGAAGCGATGTGAGCGGCTAAGAAGGTTTGGGACGTTTGCCTTTCTCACTAAGCATTACGTTTACAAGTCCTACTGTAAATAAAAACAGTTCGTGTTGAGAAGAATTCTTTCACTTGTGCTGTTTGCATGAGTGTTCATGCATGTGTGCGTGTGTGTGTTTGCATGTGTGTTGATTACTGGTACACAGGAAGAGGCCACAGAACACACTGTTCTCCTCAAAGATTTTCCAGCACAGGAGGCTGCACACAGCTATAAGGAAAACCACGAATCATAATTTGTATTAGAAGCTTAATATGTGTAGAAGTGTTACAAAATAACTCCTAACTAAGGATTCTAGACAAGGATGCACACAAAAGAAATACTCTCTCATTCTATTATTCAACCTCGATCTTTCAGGGTGATTTTAAAGCTTTTCTAGTTCCATGTGTGTATTTCTAAATTATCCTGTTCTCTATGTGTTTGTTTTGGTGAATTCTTATTAGAGAAAATAATAAAATTTGTCACGGTTGAATTTTATAGGCTGCTTGTGTGTTCACAGGAAATTGTGTGTTATTTTAAATCCCACTTGCTAAGCACCCTGGGTCTGTTCTTCATTGCGAGATAACACGCGAGAAGCGGAGTGCAGTACCTTATAGAGGAGGTGTGGTGATGCTGCGGGATGCGGCTGATCGGGGCAGCACGGAGAGCCCTCAGGGCCTCTTCATTTGCCTGACACACTTCACTGCTGCCCATTAACGCTTCGTCTGCTATTGCTGTAGACTCAATTTAATGAGCGTCTCTGAATTGGGAGGTTTGCACCAGAAACAGTAGCTTAAGCAGCGGAGACACCCAGCTCTCTCCACTTTCTCATATTCTGGCTCATCATCATTTTATTTTTTTTTGACAACATAAATTCTCTCTTTGGCATGTAGTTTGAAATGAACTGAGTATTTTCTTTTCCAATTAGGTCAATAGTTCCTAATACCAAGACAGTATTGCAGACAACCTTGATTGAAAGTTAATAAATTCTAAATTTACATTAATGAAGGTAATATATTTTGTTGTTCTGCCCAAATAAAACCAAGATGACATTTACAAACACCCTTATCATCCACAGACAACATTTTGTTATGAATGAAATAGCATTATATTTCCAAGAAATAGTTATACATCTAAGATATTTCTCACTTATTAAATTGTTTCTTAATTGCATCAAAGGGTTACCGAAGGCAATGACCTTACAAACCGGGTGGTAATTGGTCAGTCCGAATACTAAGTGCACTTCCTTTGACCTTCAAGCTAGACATATATTTAAAACTGTTAAATATCTTGGATTTCAAAGTAAATTAGCTAAATGTTTGAATGCATTCTTTACTTGACCAACATGGCCTCTCATATTGGAGTTTCTGAGTAAAATCATTCACACACTTCCTAATGTGCAGTTACCTATTTTTAAATGTAACGCTTTCTGCAATGTAATGGCAGAGGATTCTTGCCTGACCCTCCTCTCTTCATGTAGTTACTATGCTGTGTGGTTTTGTCCTTTAGAAAATGAACCCCAAGGAGAATTGGTGAAATCGCGTCCGTGGGCATCTCTGAGTTCTGACCTACTGAGGAAGCAAAATCGGATCCGCGGAGCGGCCTCCAGGCAGCTGAGTCCAGGTACCGCCCTTTGGCTCCCTGGTGGAGGTTATAAGGCTCCTGGGACCCCCACTCACCGCTCTGAGTCACACCCCCATCTCCTCTCCCTGGGCTTCCTGGCTTCTAAGAGGCAGGTAAAGTTCTGTGTGTTTTGTCTCCAACAGACAATCGAGGCCACAAAGAGCCATTTCCAGGGAAAGTAGATGATGCATATGTTGTTCTTGCTCTTAAAATTCAATAGGGCAGGAAAGGAGTGTACACCCTGTGAGGTGTCCTCAGAATTGCTGGTGGGGAGAGAAGTGGTCCTGGGACCCTCAGAGGGAAATGTTTCAGTTTGAATCATTGCAAAAAAAAAAAAAAAAAAAAGACAGAAACCACCCACATTTGCTTCAGGAATAAGTGGATACTAAAGTTCACTAATTATGTCTGGGAGGGCCGGAGGCAGGGGTGAGACACACACCAAATCACTGCTGTCTGGGCGGCATGTTTTTTAGAGAATTCACAGGCTGGGGTCGACGTGCTTGGGATGTGACCAAAATCTCACCTTTGCAAAGCCTCGGCTTCTGCATGTGTGCGTGAAACCGCCTTCAGGAGCTCGGCATTGTCTGCTCCATCCCCCCACTCAGGAGTGCGTCTTACATGTTACTTTGTTGGAGAAAAACAGGAAGATTCTGGTGGAATAGTAATTTCTGAGGACGCTCCAGGAGGAGAGTGCTGGCATGTCTTTTAAGGTTCACTGTGTGCTAGTAATTTATTTGTCTGCAGACTACCCCATTTGCCTGTCTGATAGTAGAACTGCAGCTGCTGCAGGAACTGAGAGGCTGGGAGTGCCTCCCTTGTGCTGGGGTCTGCTGGGTGCCACAGTCTCTAGAGTTTTATGAACTGGTGTAATAGGGTACAGTTGTTCTAATTATTTTCCTGTCTGCACCCTATTCACTTTCCCTGAAGTAACCCACACTCATTGGTTTGGTTTGGGGGAGACATTACATTTAATCATTTCTCTGGAGTTAACATACAAGACAACCCTATCACACTGAGTGTTTAACTCATACTTGACTTCAAAGTATTTCATGAACCATGGGTGTTTCATACACGTACGCTGTCTTGCTTTGTCTAATCTCATTAAGTTTTAGTCATCAGTTAAAGAATGCTTAGTGGAATAACATATGGGTCTAATTTTTAAATGTGAGTTCGTTGAATCGACCTTTCTGGCAAGGAGTTTAATGTTCACGTTTAGGTGAGGATTATCAGTGTAGTGTGCTACAAAGCGTTCAAATACAATTCTCACCATGAATTAAAACAAAATAAAAAAAAGAATAAGCTAGTTTTGAAAGAGAGATCCATGTTTGTACTTTACAGACCTGGACTTGAATAGGTTTCTCTATGGACGAACGACATTCAATTTTGAGAGGGGTATGTTCTCAAGGAAGAGAGTTGGACTTGTTGACAGAAGGTAATGAGATTCCAAGGCTCCAGCAGCCCCTCACGCTCTCCTGTGCACCCTCCTGACCACCTGCCACGTGTCTGCTGAGGTCACCCCAAGCAAGCCTGGGGTGGTAGAGCCTTCTGGGTGTCAGATGAGCTTGGCAGGCCCCTGACAGTCCCCATGGACCTCCACCAATTAGATAGCAACCAATACTCACATCATTCATTTACAGAGTCCTTCCTGTGTGTAATCACATTCAGTCTTCACTACATGTCAGCCACCTCTTTCTTGAGCTCTCGTGGTAACACCCACAGAGGTCAGCATACGCATTTATACTCCGTGATTCCTGGATATTTTCTATCCAATCCCTCATCCTTTAAAGATTAGCTTTTGGCCATCAGGAGATGATCAATATATGCTTGTTGCATTGTTTGTTGTAAATACTTAGGCCCTGGGTTATGAAGTAAAAAGCAGTAGATTGAAATAAACAGATTAGAATTCCGAAATGGAATAGTGATGTGATACAGCAATAGCCTCCGAGAATGACGTGTAAGTCTCCACATGAGCACCTAGGGCACGAAAATGTGCAAATCATCAGACTGACCAGGGCGAGCAAACACTTTCCATAAAGCCTGATAGTGAATGTGTCAGTCTGCAGTCTCTGCGGCCCCTGCAGCGGGGGAACAGCCACGGGGTGTGAACAAACGCGCAGGGCCATGTTCCAGTGAGACTGTTTACAGAACCAGCAACGAGTGGATCAGCCTTCAGGCACCAACTTACCCGCCCACGGTATATATCTGAATTAGGGGTTCCTTAATAGACAGTCATTTTTGAAAAACAGAATATAACTCTTACTAACTTTTCAAATTTTATTACTTGCAAACTCACACAGTAAGTCTAAAATGATTGTCTAAGACATGCTGCTCCACGGACAGGCACGTTGCTGGCGTGTGAGCTGAATAGTCAGGACTGAGCTAAGAAAGAAGCCGCAGAAAGCCTGCAAGAAGGTAGAAGAGAGCAGTGCTGTGTCTGCAGAAGTCAGGGCAGAGCCCAGGGAGCCCGTAGGTTTAAGTAGGAGAGAAGTTCCTAGTGCTCCCGTGCCTGTATTAACATGCCTATCAAGAAATGTCTTGAAGTCATCTTGAAAACTGCGTGGGATATAAAAGCAAATTAAGGCAGTACCCAGGGTCACTGCCCCACCTGTGCACAGCAGGGAGCTATGGGTGTCAGACCCTAACGCCAAACAGAAACATTCCACAGGGTGAGCCGTGGTGCCGGTCTTGGTAACCAGGCCGTCATACACACCTGGGCCGGTGCGACGCCACACAGGTTGGTGAAGTGTGACCCATTCGGTCTGCTTTCTCAAATGCTCCAGGACTCCAGAAAAAAAACACGGGGAATGAAACATGAGATACAGAAGAGAATTATTTCAAATTGCAGTAGATTATAGATCAGGAGCTTGATAATCTGGGGTTAATCTTGGGAAAGACTTTAATGATGCCATAGATTATTTTTTAAAGGCTATTTTACAAATGTCTCAAACTTATCTTTTTGGGATGTGAATCAGTAGCATAAATCATTTGGTTAAAATACAGAACATTAACTGATGTTTTCCACGGAAATAATTTGCTGGAAGGCATGTATCTTTAAGGCAGTACTTTGGTACTTAATAAATTCCTTCAGAGTGGATCAAACAGGACAACATGTGTGGTAGAAAAGTGGCGGAAGTGCGCCCCACAGACCGGCACTCTGGCTGGGTGTCCCTGAGCAGTTAAGAAAAAGGTCAGCTAGACACACATGTAGTTCAATGTGAAACAGAAATTTGGGTAAAAAACTTGGAGGCAGCCAGACAGGGCGAGAAATCCTAATTCTGCCTCAGTGTCTGTGTAACATCGGAGAAGCCGTTGAACTTGAGTCTGAGCCTCAGGTTCCTTCTCAATTAAATGGGCATAATACACAATCTTCTCACCAGGACTATTAAAAAAATTGAGATACAAAATATATAAAGCAGTAAATTTAGTCCTTGAGACAAGGTAATACTCAAGTAGGTCGCGTGGATGGTTTGAAATGGGCAGCGGGTTGCAGAGGTGTCCTGGTTCCCCTCCAGATGGCAGCTCCCTGAGTAATGGTAGCACCAACTGGATCCCCACTCAGGGCCCTGGGGGTTGGCACTGGGAAGGGCTGGAGTGGGTCTGGCTTCCCTGATTTCTTGGAAGAAGAAGTTCCTGGGAAAAGGAGAGTTGCTGGCAAGCAGATCCATGAACAACCCAGAAACATCAGGTCTGCATTTGCAGTAAAACTTATCAGCCCTTCCCTCCCCATCTCAGCATCAGGTCCAAAGCTTTTCAGTGTCATCTTGGCACTCAGAAAGCCTGGGGGCTCCTGACAATGGAGACGATGTATTATTTGGTTTCTCCGGGCTCTTCACACAGTGCTGGCTATAGGCACCAGGCGGCTGTGTTTGTCTCATCAGAGAATGAATGAAATGTGCCTCGTGAAAGTTGTTATCCCCACGTGTAGGATAGAGACAGCGGATGTGATGTGAACTCAGCAGAGGTGAAGTGTGAGCAGCAGGGCACAGGACATTCCATGCTATTTCATGACATTGTCAGCAAAGGTGAAGATGTAAGTTGGGGGTCACAGGCCCCAGGAAGATCACTTCACTGTATGCTGTTATTCTCCATCTAACACCCTGGGGTGCATCTCCCTATTATAAATGAGATATAATGCAGTCACCCATACACACCCCCACCTCGGCCTTCCCCCTGAGTGCCCTGCACACGGGGCCCCTTGAATAGCACCCTTACTTTTCTTTACCTCACTTTCTACCATCCCACAAAGTGCCGTGGTCATGAATCTACAAGCACTGATCTTACAAAGTTGAGGTCATCTATTTTTTTCTCAAGTGTTTCTGGTTCTGCGTTTCTTACAGATCAAGTAAAGGGATGAAATTTAAACTATATTTAAAGGAAATAAATGCCTATTCTTTTAAAATAAAATATATTGTCAAAAAAATCATTGAAAATATTATCCCTACACATAAATATATAATTTTGTGCATTTATGTAACACATTTTTGAGTCAACTACTACATGCCTGACATTCTAAGTACAAAAAAAAGGAAATACAGATTCTGCCACTAAGCTGTTCATGTTTAACCATTTAACAGGAGTGAGGGGAGGGGGCATAAACTAAAAAAAGAAAATCAAACCTGCTCTGTGCAAAGAGCTATAAGAAGAATGTGTGAAACGATAGAGCATAAGGCAGCCCCGAAGTGGAAGGATGTAGGTGCTCCTGGAGAAGGCATGGGGGGGCCTCGAGGATCAACACTGGGCCCACCCCAGGGGGGCCCACCCACTTTTCAGATGCACATTACCGTCTGAAGCCCCCAGGGTTTGAGTGGGAGCAGGAGAGTGGGGGGGCACGGTGAGTGCTGGGCAGGTTCTGCAGATGGGGCACCTGGGTTTAAGGAAGACAGCAGCTCACTGTCCCTCGACAAGGATGGTGTGGAGGTTGGATCAGAGGAGCTCGTCCAGAGGGGCTGTTGAGCGTGGGGGGCAGTTGCTGAGGGTCTCAGGGCTACATGGGTTGAAGAGGGTGCAGGTGGCTGTGGGCCTCAGGGCGCGGCAACTCGGCAAGGGGAGATGCGGGCTCCATAACAACCAACCGGCAGGTGCGTTTGCCGGCACGTCCCCACTGGCCCGCGAGAGCCAAGCACGCGGGCTCTCAGAGCATCAGTTTTCTCATCTGTAAAACAGATAGAATGCCTCCTGCTTGGCAGGGTTGTTGAGGACGGCGTAAAACAGTGCGTGTAACACGTGGAGCTCAGTGGCTCGCACGCAGCTCAAGCTCTTTCAATCATAGTTACTGTCATCATTATTCATGAAGAGCCATGACATGCCTGCTTCCCCGAGAAAGATGAAGGCAGAAGAAATCCGACTTAGATCTGTTACGCGCCTTCGCTCACCACGCAGCTGCGTGACGCTGGGAAGTGCTCCGGGGGCGATGCAGGAAGATGTCCGGGGCTTTTCGCCAGAGAAAAAGCGAGATGCGGAGGAGAAGCAGAAACATGAGCAGGCCGACGTCCATTTGCTTGTACTTGTCGATGTGTGAAATTTCTGGGAGGAGAGACAGGAAGCACGTAGGGTTTTTAGGTGCGTCCTGGCCCTACGGCCACAGGCAGCGCTTGGAGGAGGTTTCGTCGTTTTCACTTGTTCATTTGTTCATTTTTATTTACTTTTGAAATGTTTAACCATTTAACAGGCGTGAGGGGAAGGGACAGGAGAGGGGAGAGGGGACACCCCCGCCCGCTGACAGTGCGCCCCAGGCACAGGGGCCCGCCAGCGGCCGGAGCCCCGAGGGCCCTTAGCAGTACCTCATCCGGGTGCTTCTTTCTAAAGGCCTCCAACCTAAAATCTATTTTACAAAATACAGAATAAGAAGCTGTTTCATTGCTTATTCACTTTTCTGGTAATAAAGTTATAATTAAATATATAATTTAATAATAATCAAAATTATTAAAATGAGGTGTTTTCTTAAAATAACATTCAGGACATAACTACAAGATGACAAAAATGGAAAAACAGCAGCAGTCCTGGAAGAAATTCTCCAGAACAATAGAGGGAATGTGCCCGTGTATCTGTTTTGCTTCAGACAGTGGAAGAGCTCAGAACATAGCAGGCGTGGGGCAGGGCAGGGTGGACACACAGGCTCCATGTCTTCATGTGATGGAGACAATACAGACTTTCCTTTTGGTTAGAATCATGGTGGGGTCAGGTAGGACGTTTTTTTTCCTTAGAACTGCTGAATAGTCATTGTGTCTACAACCTACCTTCAAAGGTTCAGAAAAATGTGAGTGTGTGTATGTGGGTGAGTGTGAATGTGTGTGAGTGTGTAAGTGTGTGTGTCAGTGTGCGTGATTCATGTACCCTACAGATGCTTACTTGGCGGCATGCATAATAAGGTCCATGAAGGTACAAGGTAACCCTACTGCAGCCATTATTCTTAAACATCTATTTCTTAAAGATTCATTTAAAAATGTCACAGGTAGAGTACAACTCAAGATCCTTCACAATTTAAATAAAGAAAAACTGCCTTCCAGGTGGAATTTTTTGAATGCTCCCAGTGCCCCAGGAGAGCGGGAGACCCTTCCTCCGATGTCCACCCCTGGAACCCCCGCAGCTCTGCCGGTTCTGTGCAGGGCGCGGGGGCCACGGCCTCTCCCCGCAGAGGCCCACCCAGGGCCCGCGCGCGGACTCACAGCAGGGCTGCCTGCAGACTCTGAGCGCCGGGTCCTTTACACCCCGTCGCATCGCGTTTCCTTGTTTAGTGTTTGATTAATTGAAATAAACTTTATCATAACAGGACACTCAGTGAGGTGATTTGTCAGCACGGGCACGCAATTGCGGGAAAGCCCTGCTCTTGAGAAACGGCTTAGGCTCTTCGAGAAGTCCGCCTGTCATCTGCGGGCGGCTTATCTCTTTGGCCCACCTGCTCTGAAGTCGCAAAGCAAAATGTCAAAATTTTATGAACCCCGTATTTCTTTTAATTCATTTTCACACAGAAAACAAAACAGATTGCTAGTCAGTCAACACTTGTGAGTGACTTCTGCACCAGCGGCATCAGGCAGACCCCCACGATGGGAAAGTAAGCAGGAAGGGACGCAGTCCTGACACACTCAGCTACCGGAACCAGGATAGGGGAGCCCGGGGAGCTCGGGCCCACCCAGCCGGCAGGGCAGGCCGGGAAGTGGGGCCAGATGCCCAGGCGCCTGCCTCCAGGCTGTACAAGCCGACTGCAGACAGACAGGTGCAGATGAGGTGTTATCTGCGAAAGCACGGCACACAGATGGTGCCGGGGAAGTGAGGGGCTTGTTCCAGACGCCTGAGGAAGCACAGCTCAGGAAGAGAGGCGGGAAGGGGGACCGTCCGCGGTGACGTCGTAGGCCTGACTTTGTGCAGAGCAAACGGACAGACCTCCTCACCCGCACGGCATTGCTGCTTTGCCCTAGTGAGCCGGCCTCTTCCAGAAGGGTTAAATCGGGGTCACTACTCTTTGTTTAGCAACCATATGAAATCATACTTAGGAAAATGTGTATGTTTCAACGATAAAAATGTGCGCATTGCTGTCGGGTGACGTCGAGGTCATTTGATTACTTTAAATATTATTCCACGCGGCGCGTGACAGTCCACAAGGGGAAAATACAGGTCTGTCCGTGAGCAGAATAGGCTTTCTTCTATATATGCTGTAAGTTGTACACCAGGGCACATCTTCGTTCGTGTCTCTGAAGATCCCGACAGGTGGGCGAAGGCCGAGGCAGGTGTCCTGTGTTCTCTTTGCTTCTGTTGCTTTGCTGCTTTACTCCTCATGACCACAAGCAGTGGAATAAATTCCATTTCAGTCATAATCCCTTAAAACACTTTGTCAGAAATGTGCGCCTCCTGATTTGCTCTTGGAGGAAATCCGGGGACATCTGTGAGCAGGTCAGGCGCGAGTTGGTACTCTTAGCAGATGTCAGGTGGTGATGAGGTCCCCACCCCAGGCCTTGGAAAGGTGGCAAATCAAATCAACCCCAAGCACCTATCAGAGCAGAAATACGCAAAGCCACCCAACAGTGACAGCATGTTTCCAATGTCTGTAAAATTTACTATCGTCTGAGTCCAGATAGACCATGCCGTTTAACAAGGGGACTCAGAAATAAACTCAGAAAGCATAGCACAATAAAACTTTATTTCTTGCTCACATCACAACCTGATACAAGTTGGGCAGGCCCTTCATTCTGTAGCTCTGTCATCTGGAATTTGTGGCTTCCAGAATGAAACGGGGCCTTGAGGTCGCACAGGCCCAAGGCGTGGGGCCAGGCTAAAACGTTGCATTAGACAGAAATCAGGTTCCTAGCCTGCCTCTAGGGAAGCTGGAATGTAGACCCCTGGATGGGGGACCCAGCGCCGTGCCCACCAGCCCACCCCACGGGCAAGCCAGCAAGGCCACAGCCACCGCGGGCCACCTGGGTGTCCAGACCTCCCCGCCCACCAGCTTCCTTCCCCTGGCTCTCTGTTGGTCCACATCCCTGTCTTTGACAGTCTGACCGTCGTCACGAGCTGCCTACCTGGAAGGGACATAGAGCTTTGCTGGCCCAAGTCTTCAGGCCCAAATGCTATTCCTGTCTTCCTCAGACACACTGACACTGCTTCTCCAGGGACACGGGTCTGTGAACTTGGAACTTGGGGGACGTGAGCCTGTCCTGAGAGCAAAGCCCCCTGGGTGTGCCTGCTTCTGAAATGATGGGCCTGGCATTCTCAGATGTGGGGCTTTCAGAGTGGGTCCAGAACCACGTGTGTCAGAATCACCCAGATCTTTTTCTGCGCAGAGCTGCGATCTCTGGTCAAGGCCGATTACATCAGAACTTCTAGGAATGGGCCTGAATAAAAAATTTTAACAAATACCCCATAAATTTTCATGTATACTAATGAAGAGCTACTGCCCTAAACCACAGCCGGCTCCCCAAGCTAGTGAGGTCCAGCTCTGCGGGGCTCCCCAAAGCTGGCTTCCCGCCTCCCTCCTGCTCCATCACTGTAGGCCCATGAGCCTGATACATACGTATCATTTCAACACCTGTGACCTAGCAAATATGATTACTCATCCTCCTCTCTAAAAAACAAGTTTTACTGGGTTTTTTTTTTGTGGCCTTTTATCTCTTTATTATGTAAGATCTAATCCCCGCACAAGTGGCTGTGAGCGCGATTGTGTATCTCTGTGCTTCCAGAATTCCGAGCGCATTCCCTCTACACCCAACTCCGTCTTCTGCCCAAACATGGGTTACCTTGAGGCGAGTCCAAGTTAGCATACAATTTTATCTGGAAATGCTTCAGTCTGAATTCCTCAAGTATTAATTTTATTTTTGTAAAAGCATAACCACCTATAAAACCTTAATAAGTCTTAATTATCATCAAACTGCCCAGATTGTCTCAGGGTTCTATTTTTGTGGCTTGCTGTTTGACTCAGAGCCCAGGTGAGGCCACAGTGTGTCTACATGGCGAGTGACTCAACCCCTCCTTTGACTCATACAGGCCTCTGCCCGTCTCCCCAGCGCCTGCCTCTGTGGCCGACTTGTTGAAGTCGGGCCACGTGTCCTGTGGAGGGCCCCGCCATCTGCCCTTTTTCTGGCTTCATCCCTGGGGTGTCATTTAATATGTTACTCTGACCCTGTATTTCCAGCAAACTGGTGGTTAGGTCAGTGACCTTGTCAGGTTCAGACCGGACTCTGTGAGCATCTTCCTGCTGCCCTCCCCGTGAGAAGGAAGCGTCTGACGTCAGACTGGCTCCCTTTCTAGGATGTTACCACAGATCTCTGGGTCTGATGCCATCAGGCGACTGCCACCCATCACCTCGCACCTGCTGGTGGGGGAATACTGCTCTGTCACGACATTCATTCCCGAGACCCACTGTCCCACCAGGATCACAAGCAAATGAGCCCATGTCCCATCTTTTTGTTAGATGGAATCCTTTTATAAAAAGCATGTTCCTTCAAAGACCGTTTGGCTCCATTTGGGTCAGGAACCGCCGTTCATCTTCTTCCTCGTCACCCCTTTCCCAAACGACAGCACCCCTTCCGTGTCTGTGAGGACTATGGATTCTAAGAAGTGAAAAGGCATTTACATGGGCAAAATTTTAGTGTCTTAGGAGATTTCATTCTTGTTTGAAAAGCTTACCTCATCTTTGTTATGGACACATAAACAATAATGATGGTAAATATTAAGAACTGTCATTACCTGAATATCCACCATCATTATGTGCCATGTGGCTGGCATGCATATTATCTCGTTCAAACTTCTCAACACCCCTGTGAAGTTGCCACTATGGTTTTTCCACCTGCAGATGAGGAATTGGGGTGCCAGGAGGGGTGGGCTGCCTCTTAGCCATAGTTGCCCTGCTGTTAAATGGCAGCCCTGGTTCCATACCAGGTGGTCCCGTCTGAGTGCTAGCCCAGCGTCTGAGCACTTCAGGCACTGAATCCTCTAACAGCTTGCGGCATGTTTATGAGAATAAGGAGAGAAAATGTGGTGCAGAGTGGAATACTCCAGAGGATGCATGTTACCGCAGTGTCATAGAGAGAGTGTAGGCAGGGCAGGATGAAGCATCGGGGTTTTTAAACGTCATCTGATAGGTTAACTGAGCTGAAGTTGTTGGGGGAGGGGGGGCGTTTAATGTCCAGAAGTTTCTCATGGCTTTTCCATCCTTCTAACAGATCTTGGAGCCATAGTGATGTTCAGGGAACATGTCCTGCGCTAAAGCCCTGTGCTGACGCCCACTGCTGGCTTTGCTGGCGGTCTCGGCACAGGCATGTGGCTAAGGCTGCTGGCTGGAGTGCAGGCACCTGTCCTCAGCAGCAGCAGCCAGGCCCCCAGAGCATCTGTGATCTGGTGAGGGAAGCCAGGCATCCATCCCACACCACACCTGTTGTGCAGATGATTAAAGGGAATTTCCAAAACCTCCAGTTGAATACCCTTCACAACCATTGAATGCACACCTGTGTGCCTAATTAGGATACACCCTGGCAGAGTAAATGAGGGTCCAGTCAGCATAGGTGCCTAAAAGGTAGAGGGGCCTGAAGAAATGGTAACACTAGACTCTTGAACGTGCTCAGGACTAGCAATCCACAGGAGGGGCAAGGCACACCACTCGTTACCTTCCTCCTGACATTTGTAGTTCAAGCCGAAAAACAGGTCCATTGTCACGAGGCTGACAGCCCTCCTGCTTCCCAGAGCTTTTTCCTGAGCAAAAGCCCTGGCTTTGCCTGCATCCTGGGGCAGAAGTCTCTGCTGGCCATTTGCTAAAGCAATCTGTCCTTGTTCATCTGAGACATAAGCAGGCAAGCTGCTCCTTCCTGGTAAGAGAAAGTGTTCTTGTGAAGGCTCTGGACTTCTCCCACAACAAACACTGTCAATTTCCCCCGACACCTGTCCAGTCCCAGGACAGCGGTAAACAATAGAATGCCCATAGGTACAGGTGCAAATGGGTGGTTGTGCCCCAGGAGTCCTTCAACACCAAAAGCCCTCTGGGGAGCAGAGAGAGCCCCTAGCTCCTCCTGTCCCCTCCCCTGGCAGTGAAAGACACCAGTGATTAGACACCATTGCCACTCTCCACCTATCCTTCACATTGACACCTTTGTAACTGGTCCAGGTGTGTGTGTATACACATGTGTTTGTGTATCCATACATGCCTTTGTGCCTGTGTGCGGGCACATGGGTATGCATGTATGTGTGTATGCTGTGTGTGGACAGTAGGATGGAGAGGGGACAGCAAAACCATCACTGGAGAAGGAGCTCACATGCGCTTATGTGAACTCCACAGCAGGACAGTGACCCAGCCTAGGCGGAGGCTCCTGCTTCTGTAAAGGAGAACGGGGTGCATGGTGCACAGTCCTTGTGAGGAGATTCTGTCAGGAGCAGCCCAGGATGACAGCCCAGAACATGCAAATTGCTGTGAGGTGACTCCCTGCCAAGCGCACTGCTTCCCACCTCCCCGTGAATCTGCCAAGCCTTTCCTTGCAGATCTTTTTTTTTTCCAGGAAACACCAGCAGGGGATCAGAAATTATTTATTTTTTTTTTTCAAATCTGCCTGGCAAGAGTCAAGGCATATCTAAGATTCATCTCACTGATAACATTCCCAAACCCACTGGCCGTGGACACGGTGTGGGCTGGGAGTGTCACTGCTCTGCTTGCAGAAAGGATGTGACCCAGGAGAAGTGAGCTTTGGGGGCCAGAGTCACATCAACATCCCAGCGCAGCTGCGGGTCCCCCAGAATGAAGTGTGGTCTCTACAAGGAGGACACACCCAGAGGCAGAGCGGAGAGAGCCAGGGACCCAGAAACGAAAGGGGGGTCCAGGTGTGAGGCCTCCTTCAGAGCTAAGCCTGTGACCTACGGCTGAAGTCCTTTTATTAGGCCCCTGGAGAGTCTGCACCTGTGGCTCGTTGTCTACAGTTAAAAGTTTAGGGAATAAAACCCAATCTGTTCTTGAGAGAGGTGCTGACGGCTGCATTCAAAATCCCAAGGACTAGTCAGAGTGAAGATAATCTCCCATGAAAAAATCATTTCTATAGCAACACGCGTTTTCTCATAAAATTAAATGAAAGCCAAGCAGAGCATCATATCCTATAAGAAAACAGGTAGAGTTGTAAGGAGACAAACCGGTATTTGCTCTCTTGGAATATTCAGGAGACAGGCTTTCTCAGCTTCCATCTGGCACTGTTGCTCATGTGTCCAATGCATACATCAGCAGCACTTCTCATGGGCCTCGGGCTTTGTTAGAGAGAATGAAAAATAGTGCTCTTTGTAAAAAATGTAGCAAAATTAAACAGTAACCATTAAATCAGTATTAACTGTAGTTCCCTCCTCCCCCACTACCGTTTCTCCTCAAAATGACGAGAAACTCTTCAGAATAATAAGATAATACTATAAAATGGTTGTTTTATGGAAGTTGAGTCTGTAGGCACATTAAGTTTGCTTAATAACTTGGTAAAATTATGAGCTGCATGATATGCTCTTGTTAAACTAATGAAGCAAAGTTATGAATAATAATAATGCTTTGTGTCTGTATATACCACTTTTCCTTTTTAAAGACCTTTCACACCCACTATATAATTTCATCATATAGTTTTAAAAGCTGAGGTAAAGCCTAAACAGAAAGCCAATAATTATTCTTACAACTTTAGACAGTGCAGGCACTGATCTGCTTAATTTTTTTACTTTATAAAAATGTCTGAATTCCATGCTCCTAGTTGGGTAGGAAGCTGTAGGTGTGGAAATTAAGCTGAAACTTCACCGGTGTTTCAGCAGGACACACATTTTGCCAAACAAGCTGTAGCACGATTAACACCTATTGTGCCTGATAGGATTGAATGAAATCGTGGGATTTCTTCCCAAACTTAAAGAAGCAATTGGCAAGGAAAACCAGTTTTGTTTCCCTTAGAAACCTTGATATGATCCAGCCAGAACGTGCTTGTCCTTTCTCATCTCCCTGAGACCTCCTGCTGCTCCGCGCTCAGCGGGGACCCGGCACGGCCTCCATTCAGGCCAGGACGGCCCTGCTCTCCCCCTTCCCGCTGGGCCATTGGCTCTCCCGGGAGCCTAGATACCCCCTCGGATGTGGCCGTCTGGGCTGGGCAGAACGTGCCACCTCGCCCCGTCCCCACCTCAGCCGAGTGTGGGACAGACATATAGGGAAGAACACCAGTGTTAGGCTCCTTGGGGAAGGGTGGAAACACTTTAATGGCTCCAATGAATAGGGCACAATAAACATCTAGTCTACTAATTGAATCTTTAAATTAGATTTTTCATGTTTGCTTATTAGAATTGAAAGGGCTAGATTTTACTGAAAATATTCACAGAAAGACATATAATTCTCAGGTAATTGACATGTGCTTCTGGAAACCTTAAAGGGTATATTAATCTTTTTTTGGTCTAATTGGCAAACCATGATTCCTCTCTGGACCACGTGGTACGGAGAACAGTGGGTGATGTTTTCAGGAAGCCAAATTTCTGGTTGGCGACTCCGTGACTTGCATTCTCTTGTCACTTGAGGATCTAGATGGTGGCTACATTGACTTTAAGTCTAGTGACTTATGTTTACACTACCCCCCCGTTGGTGGGGAGAAGAATGTTATTCTTTAATCCAGTCACAGCCCTGGAGAGAGTGTATAACTGCTCAGCAGACTTGCTTTCTGACTGGAGTTGAAAATAGAGGAAGTCCCTGAACTATACACAGGTTCCAAACTAGCAAATAGACATCCCCAGGTCCATGAGCTACAATTCAGAAATATTCTCCTGGGAGAGCTCTCCAGCTTGGTTATTCCAAATTTTATTTATTTTTATCACATTAACAGGTTTTATTATTCAGTTGGGAAATCCACTTTGTACAAAGGAGCAACACATTTGAGGTAATAACATTTTAAAATTCATTTATCAATCTTTTCTGCACCAGACAGCTGCTCAGCAATTTGTTGTATATTCTCATCTGATCATTATTAAGGCTCTGAACTAGTATCATCTCCTTTGTACATACAAAGAAATGTCACACAGCAGGTCATGGAACAAGGTTTTGAACTGCCAAATGTCCGAAACCAACACACATTGACAATAGTGAGAAATGGTGCTGACAGAAAATAAAATGTCTCAGTAGCACAGAGGAAGCAGGCAGTTGGGGCCACCGAGAGAAGATGCAGGGGCCTCCCTCAGGAGCACGGGCACCACACCTGTCAGTCACCTGCAGAGATTCTGTGTGTTCAGGATGTTCTGCGTGTATGACATGTACAAGTTAAAAGCAATGTCCTACAGCCAGAAGATCGAGAGCTTAGGAGTCAGACCTGGTCCCCAATCCTGATTCCAGGGCAGACTGGGTTTGGCGTGTTTGAATTGATAATAATTTAGGGGTGACCTCAGGATACTGAGACGACCCGTATGTATTCCTGGCTTACCCTCTGACACCACAGACCATCAGCAAATGGTGGGCATTTGCAAGAAAATTATTTTTATCTTACATGGCTCATCTTTAAAACTTAGGGCTTCAAAACAACATATGGGTCCTGTCTAAAGGCTCTGAGGATCAGAGACTATTCTTGCGGCCAATAAGTCCCGTTCATGTTTCCCAGGACCTTCTGATATCCAACAGCGACAATAAGCCACTTCCAGGAGAAAAGTGACTCAGATGCTTCAGATATTTGCTGATTATGGTGCTCATCACGTTTTTTATTTACCACTTATAAAAGACCAAACCTATACTTTTGGGAGAAAGTAGCCCTAAGTTAAGAGTTATGAATGTGGCTCTAGTATTTACTTAACTCTTTAAGTAATCAATCAATGCAACATTAATTTCAAGTGCCAACATGGGTTATTTTTAATTTTCCTAGTGATTGAGTTAATACATCTTAATTAATCTAAGTCTTATTTAGGCAGAGTAGCTCACGGACCAGGTGGCCGATGGGCGAGAACCTGCGTGTGGGGAAGGGTTTCCTCCTCCCCTACAGGCCAGTCTGGTGTTGCCCTCCCAGCAGGCGCACCTGGAGGCTGCAGTGCGGGGCTCACATGGGGACCCTGAGCCACAAGGCCCGACAGCCCAGCAGCGCCCACCATCAGGGACGCCTGGGTCCATCTCTCTGTTACCCCACTCCCCCCCACACCACATGGCCCACCAGCAAGCCCACACCTGCCACATTCTCATCCAGACCTGCTCCAGAAGGGTCTTCCTAGCCTCCCTTCGTGTCTGCAGCCCACCAGCTCCCCCGACCAACTCTCTGACTTACGCAAACTAGTTGAGTTCTGATTTCTAACCAGTTGACATTGTAAATGCTTCTCTTGATGGGCCTCCACATGGCCTCTGATGCTACGGACAGCGTTTTAGAGAGCCCGCCATGTCCTCTACCACCTCCGGCCCTCCCTGCTTCCTGCCCTGGAGCAGGGCCCAGGCCCAGGCTGCTGGCCCTGCACCCTCCGCATCTCATCACCGGCACCCTGCGCATGGCTCCCCACCTGCCTGTCCCGCCGGGCCGCAGGTGAGCCTCCAGGAGCCCCTTGATGGGGTGCTGCTCACTGGCCGCTTGCTCCTTTCCCTGAAGGCCACACGCCCACCTTCTGCTGACTCAGGGAGTCGGTGCCCTCCAGGGACACAAGCCAGGGGTCACTGGAGAGTCTTCTTGCTCAGCAGGCGGACGCCCTCCTGATGTCAGCGCCACACGTGCCTCTGACCACGCTCCACCCTGTGTCCACACCCTGATGACCTTGTGTGCCCCTCCTGGGCTGCTCCAAGGCCTCCGTGCCTGACCTCCTTGTGTCCCTCAAATCCGTCCGTGCAGCTTTATGATAACAGACGCGGTCATAGATAAAGTCTGAATGTGTTTGTGCTGCTCCCTTGCTTAACGTCTTTCAGAGCCTTCCCAGTGCCTGTGGGCCTGAATTCTTTAACACGGTCCAAGGTTTGTGGTCGTCTGCCACCGCCCCCCCCACCTCTTGCCCCAGCTGCTTCATCTGCTGTGGCCGACCTGTCGGGCTTCCGCTGCCTGGGGCGCCGCCAGGACCCCTGGTGTCGCTCGCTCACACCTCTGCATTTGCTTTCTGACACGTGCCAGGGGTGACGGTTTTCCTTCGGTCTCCTGCCCCCTGCCGTTTGATAGCTGGCCTCCTCTGGGCCCGCCCCACATCTGCCCCACGTCCCCACAGTGATTTTGGTCATCGTAACTCCCACAGCAGTAAATTCAAAAAATACACTGAATTTCCTATAGTCTGTTTTTCAGTTTTTCTTTTCAGTAGTAGATGAAAAGCTTCTTTTGGCCGGGGGACAAATTCTCTCTTCGCCCTCCTGGGTTCTGCAGGTGTGCCCTGTGGCCAGTACCTGGTGTCAGGCATGGCTGCAGCTCTCCGGGTGCCAAGGTGCTCAGCACACTGCTGCCGGGGGTCGTGCGCCGGCCGGCTCCCCTCTGAGAAGCGTGAGCAGGCTGTGTGGACTGCCTGCCGGCTCGCTTCGGTTTCCTCCTGATCCCTTCCTCTCAGAGGGAATATCTTCTGATTCCAGTCTTGGCAAAGGCAATCCTGTTCTCACTTTGGTTTGCGGCTCTCCAGAAACATCTTCATTTTTTTTTAAGCCACACGTGGCTTTGGCATTGAGGTCAATGGAAAACATTAAAGCTTGTCAAGTCCATGTCTTCCTTTGGGTGTCTTCAAGGAATGATGCCTACTGAGTTGTCTTGGACAGAGTAAAGTTTTTATTTGCCATTTGCTAATTCTATGGGTGTAAATGAGAGCTTGATACAACATCTTTTCCCCTCATAAGCGTTTACCATCCTGCCCCACTTTAGTTCTTAGAGCCAGACTTTAACCATCATCTTCCCTCCCTCCTCCTCCTTCCCTTCCTCCTCTGAGGGCACTTCCTCCACATCAGAGGCCTGGTTGTGTATTTGGAGAAAACCAGATTGAAAGTGTTAAGCCATTAGGATGTTGTAGGAAGTTCAAAGTGTCAAAGGAGCAGATATCTTGACATTATTAGGTTAATGCTCAAAACAATTTAACATCATCATGACCCACAGTATTCTAAGAAAAACTTCGATTTTATGAAAACCTGTGGTAAGCTGGGCCCTGTTGGGAATGATGCCAACATAGCCAGGTTAGGGAAAGACAGAGCGCTTTGGCCTCCAAACTACATTTTGCAAGTTAAATATTGGCTGATTTCTTTCCAAATCACTAACTTACTGTGATAGATAGACAGTTACAATTCCTACTAATATTAGGAAGGACTGTCTTTGCCCAGTTTTAGAATATGTCAAAAATTAAAAGGAAGCACAAGCTCAGCATATAAGAAGAGTTGGTTCACCTGTTTTCTGAGTGTTGTCTCTGCTCCCTGGAGGTGCAGAACGGTCTGGTCCTCGAGCAACTAGCTCTCAGAGACTCCTCCGGAGCAGCCCTTGGTCACTGGGTTTTAAAGGCCACCTTCCTGGCAGTAACAGTGTGCAGAGCCCCGCGGCCTCCTCCCGCCTTGTCTCTGTCCCACCCAGTGAGGTGGACGACCTCCATCAGAGGGGGCAGGTGGGGACCCAGGAGAGGCACGTTCTAGGCAGATACAGGGATGAGAACTCAGCTATCATCCCTCCCCTGCTGGTCCAGAGATTGGGTTAACGGCAGAGGTCAGGATGGCCCAGATGGGCGATGGTACCCTAGAGCCCATGCCATGGACTTGGAGGCAGGAAAGTGCACGCTGAGTGTCGGGCGTGTTAGTGTGAGGTCTGCAGCCCCTGTGGGCTCACACCTCGACCCTGTATTATCGGTCGGCTGGCCTTGCCCTCAATGGCTAATGGACTCTTGGGCTCTCGGGCTTCCGTTCTCTCCTGTGAATGGGACTGAGGATCCTCCCTGCAGCACTGCTGAGAAGGTGGAGTCAGAGTGCCATGGGGCTCGGTCCTTGTGCAGAGTACAGAACCAGGGGGGCCGCTCCGTGGGGCTCGGTCTTCATGCAGAGAACAGAGCCGGGGGGGCCGCTCCGTGGGGCTCGGTCTTCATGCAGAGAACAGAACTGGGGGGCCACTCCATGGGGCTCGGTCCTTGCGCAGAGAACAGAACCAGGGGGGCCGCTCCGTGGGGCTCGGTCCTCATGCAGCTGCGACGGCCGCCAGACATCTCAAGTTGCTGAAGGAGCCTGAGGTCTGTGCTGGCCAGGAGGAATCTGACTGGACCAGAGCTGATAGGTTCCCGGCCTGCCTGCGGCTGAGTAGCCAGGACCTGGGGTTTTGTTCCTTGAGCAACATAAAGCCGGCATTCCGTGGCGAGGTGTGCACGCCGCAGATGGGAGCTGCCTTTGGGGGCTCACGCTGTGTGTCCACCTAGGACGAGTTTCAAGAAATCACGTAGTGGGAAACCTGCTTCACGTCGCTCACCCAGTGTTCTCAGCCTGACCTGACTCCAGAACATCCTGTGGGCTTCACAGAGCAGAGGAAGGGGGCAGACAAGCCCGTCCCTCACCTTGCTGCCCTGCAGCGCTTGGCCTCACCTGGTCTCAGGCTCGGGTGCTGGAGCCTTTTCTTTGTGCTGTTGGTAAAGACATCCTCATCAGTCATCCTGTCCGTCTCCTTGGTGTTCCAGATCATTTATTCAGGCACCACACAGTGTGGGACTAGTGAGCCCCTGGAGGATTCGAGAGGTGTGACCCTCCATCCTCCCAAATCAGAGCTGTGCTGTCCACTCAGAGCCTCTCTCTAATGGCTCCTGGCAGATTCTCTCTGGCTCTTAAAACTATGGACTCAGCTGCAGTTTCAGGTTTGCGGTGTCTGTGTTTCTTTTTTGAGGGGAAAGTTAAAGGCAAAGTGTTCTAAAATCCAGAATTGGAAACCCTTCTTGTCTCCAGGAGACACAGCGGCAGATGGCCTGCGTCTTTACGTGGCAGTGAGCTGCTGTCTGGTGGGGGCCCCAGGTGGACAGGGTACCTGCCATGTGCCCCAGCTGTCCTTGTCTGGGATGCAGGCTTGCTGTCTCCACATTTCAACTCTTGTGAGGGGTTGGCAGCCTGTCAATGCACGGTCACCCCCTAGTCCCCCTGATGTGAGGAGCTCAGACTCCTTTGGAGTCACTTTAAGGCCACAGGGCTGAAATGTCACTGGCAGAATAGGTGGGTTCTGACGGAAAGGATTCATGCCCAAGCAGAGTCCACCCTAGGCTCCCGCGACTCATTCACATGTCACGTTCCACAAGGACAAACCCTGCCCGGGGCACCGCTGAGGTGGCTCTGCTGGAAATGGCTCCGGCCACTACCATCCTTACCTTCTCTGGAACCTGCCGCCACGTGGCCCTGAGCACGGCTCGGCGGCGCATCCTGAGTCCTTACAGCTTTTTGTCTCACACCGACCGGCGTGGACTGGAAAGCCCCCAGCTGAAAGGCTGTCTGACTGTTCTGTCCATCACCATCAGGAGCGCTTACATCAGGAACGTGATTTGCTCATGGACTGCTCATCTCCAAAATGCCTCTGTCTGAGATTTGCAAGACACTGGGTCTTTTCATGCCCGCCAGCAGCTGGGGTTCAGCTGCAGCTTCGGATGGTTTTTGAATGCTAAGAGCTGCGGTGCCCAGTTGTCACCGAGTCTTACTGCTGAGAAATGCCATCTTGAAGCCGTCATAAGGCTGAGACGGTTTCAGATGAGGAGCAGCAACTACTCCAGAGCCTTTCCTTTCTTGCCTATGAAACAAAATGACTGTGAGCCTGACATTTGGTGCCGACAGTTGTGGAGGAAGTTCAGGGTTACCCTGAGCACCATCCATTTAGTTGCAGAAGCACCGGAGGAAGCCATAATGAAGTGATTGCATGTCTAACAGGGTCCAAGCGTGAGTGTCGGCACATTGATTGGTCTGGGACAAGTGCAGAAGAGTCAGGAGAGAGGCTGGTAAGAAGAGGAGAGCTGGCCATTCCCACACTCTCGTTAGCCAGGCTTTGCTGTTCCTTCTCGAGTCCCGGCATCAGCTCCTGAACAGCTCCCGCTTTGGACATGGGGCCCCAGTATTTACAGATGTGCCCCTCCGCCCGCTAAGCTCAGAGGCTGTGTGCGCCTGTAGGGCTGCACTGAGAAGGTCAGGTGGCCCCTTGTCATCAGGTGCTCACACTGAGGATGGGCGGGTTGCCATCCGCGCCCAGTACCCAGCGTCACTCTGAGCACCTGCCACCACGGGCGGGCAGACAGCCCGCATGGGAGGGAGTCTTTCATTCTGATGCGAACAAGTCCATCACCTCCATTTCTTTAATATTTAAAGGAAAAAGATACAGTCATCTCTAAACCAAATTGCATAGTATTTTGTAAAAATCACTTGAAAAAAATATAAAGCACTCTGAATGCACTTACCCAATAGTACAGCTTTATGCACTTCCACATAATTTGAGCAGTGGTCTTGCGACAAGTCCTGACACAGTGCTGCCAGTGCCTTCTCCTGTAACTAAGAAAATTACCTCATAAATATTGTGTGTTGTCATCATTTGTGGTGGGATGGGACAGACCGTTTATGTTTCCTTATTTTCCAAGAAAGAATGGAAGTCACTGGACAGCACTGTGCTTTTTTTGAAATAACCATTTTATGAACTCCTTGCATGGGCATTCTTGGCGTAAACACTCCTGAATTACTTTCAGTTTTAAGCCATGTTTATTCAGGTAACTAAGGCATACTCACCAAAACCTTATGCTAAATTCTGTATATTTATAATGTAGAAATATAGTTATATTTCTATGTCATATAAATATAGTTATATTATTTATTATATACATATATAGTTATATTTCTATATTATATAAATATGTAGCTATTTCTGTATTATCATATGTGTAATGGAATAAATAACATCTGTCTATATATTAAGTCTGCCTCAAACCACCATTTCAGGTCTGCCTTCCTGTCAACGTGGAATATATTTTAATTGGGTGACAAAGGTTTCTTCTACCTGCTTCGTTTTAAAGCTGAGCTGCAGCTCCCCCACCTTGGTTTAAATCTGGCCCTTTTTATCCCCCAGAGGGCAGCAAGTTCAGAGGAACAGGACGGAGACCATGGGGACAGACACACCCTTCATCTCTGGGACCAAGCAGGTCTCCATTTCATAAACAGAAGGGCTAGGGTGCTGGCGAGGGCTGTTCAGAAACACTCAGAGGAACTGGGCTGCTGACTGCCTTTCACACCTTCGACGCCACTTCCGTGGCCCAGGCAGCCTGTTGCGTATTTAGTTCTATTTTTACAGAATTATCTCCCCAAAGGCCATTTGTTCAGGTCTCATGCTAGCTGTGAGTCTAATGAGAACATGCCTTCTGGTTAAGTATATAAACACATGCATGTATGTATGCATATATACATGCTTTTTTAAGAAAGCAAATATTAAGAATATTAGTCCTCATGACCAGAGACATTTCACAAGCATATTTTACAATTGTAGCTATCATATTTTCTATTCAATACACCTTTTTCTCAAGTAGGCTTATAGGAATAATTACATAATTAAAAGCATAACTCATTGCCCTATACTGCCGAGTTTGCGGGGCAAGGGGGGCAGGGTGCGTGCCTGAAGCTGTGCACACCTGTTCCACACCCAGTCACTGCAGCGAAACACTGGCTACCCACTACAGCCGGCTAAAATTAACCTTTTCAAAGTACATTATAAATTTTCTTTCTCCTTTGGTCCTTGAGAAATTATTCCATTAAATGTAAGTGTATGAACATAAGGCAACCCCAGCTTCCCAGCAGCTGATGTCCGCAGGCTCACCAGAAAGGCAGGCCCGGGAAGGTGCAGCGAGTCCCTGCACTCGCCCACAGAGCTTCGCCTCCCGCTTCACTCCTGAGGAACGTAAACTGTAGTGGTAGAGATGCAATGTGCGATTTTCCTTCTCTAATCTTGCCTTCTACTCAGACTGCTCCAAATAATTACCACAGATTTGACTGTACAAGGAATGATAAATTGATGGCAAATCTATAGATCTGTTATGGCTGCACCGTGTCGTCTGATGTGAGCGCTGAGCCAGGACTGGCACACGGTCCCCAGACAGACCTGTGACCACCGGGCTGCCCGCAACCCTGATTCGCTGCTTCTCCTCCCTTGAGGCCTCCTTCTGCGGGGCAGGGGGAGGAAGAGGGGTAGGACGCCCTACACAGGGAGCAGGGTCAGCCCTGGGGGGCTCAGAACTAGACCCATGGGCCCTCCCTGCCGGCCCTGCCCCACCCTCGCCATGCAGGCCTTCGGGCCGGGGACCAGTGCACCACGACGTCAGACGGGACCACATCTGTTGGGTGACCTTGCTTCGCTGTGCCCACCCCTGCACACATGCTACCCTCACTCTCCAGAAGGCCTGACCTGTGGCCCCAACCATACTCAGCAATCCAACACAGGTGTTGGCAAAAAATCTCTTACCCACAAGCATGTGAGTGGCAAGGCCCCCACCCACAGACCTGAAAGAGCATTTGAGATTCTTAGGGGGAAACATGCCTTTCCAGAAAATCCTCAGCCAGTAGGACTGCAGGAACTTGGGGACCTGAAACAAATGCTGCCTGTGTATGGAGCCGTTTCTGGCAGCCCCTGCCTTCCTGGGCACATTCTCTGTAGGGGTCCATCCCAGACTGTGTCTCCCCCCTCCCCCGAAGCTTCCGAATCCACAACACTCCTGAAAGTTACAAGAGTTGAGGTTTGCTCGGTTTACCAGCTCGCGCACAGCAGGAGGGCGTCTCCAGCCCTTCAGTGTGTACAGGGCCTTCTGAAAGCTTTCCTGTCACATGAAGGTAGCATGGAACCTGCAGGTGCGCGCTGGCACTGGGCTCCCTCCCCAGAGAGCATGAGGCCCCGGGGGACCTGGGGTTGCCCTAGCTCACGTGTGGGGCCCCAGTCTCCTACGTGGACTGAGGTGGCACTTCCTGTGGCATTGAACAGGTGACCACGGCTCACGCACAAGCGTTCCACTAAAGTGGCTGCAAAGTGACTGCTGTGCATGGCACCTCTGGCCTATTAAACTTGTGTGAGAGGGTGACCTTCGAAGATGGCAGGAGAGGGACTAGCATGCTGATGCCCGGCCTGTCCCCAAACACCCGCTGTGTCCACGCGCATTGGAGGTCAGCCGTGTTGCTCTTTAGATGATTACAAGTAATGGCTCAGGATGAAAGGCTGAAAGTAGGAAGAGGTTCACATCCTTCTGAAAGAAACCTTAAATAGGCAAGAAAGATGCGGATTCGCAATCATGTCATATTCTGTGTTGTGCAAAGAAAGCGAACAGATTAATTCTGAACTTTCAAGAAAAAGTAGGTAAAAATAATCCATATATTAAAAGGGAGATGTTATTTTCCTATATTGACTGGAAAGAAAACATTAAGCTTTAGAGCGAAAGGGTAAAAAAACAGAATTTCAAAATAACTTATAAAGACGTGCTTAGGCTTTTAATTATAATTTTTAAATCCCTGAAGTCAGTCAGTCAGTCAGTCAGTCAGGCTGCCTGTCTAGAAATTCTGTGATTTGTGAAGTTCCTCTGGGCCTTCTGAGAGCAAACAGATTTCTAAACCAAGATTTAACCCTGGTTCACGCTGCACTTTCCTGCCTGTGACTGAAAATCATGTGGCTGGGCTCCAGCTCCCGGCTGACTCGGCTGCCGTGGCCTCACAGCTTACGTGACTCGTGAAAATCGAACAAGATGTAAAAGCCCTCAAAGGATGATGGTTCATGATATGCTAAGGATTTTTCCCTGCAGGATAGCTTTAAAAGGTTTTAAGCAGCTGTCTCTTCCCCTGATGTTCAGGGCTTAATTGCTGTGCCTGTCTGGTGGGCACTTTGGCAGGATTTTGTTAAGAAATACTGGCAGGCCCTATTAAGAAAAAGAACCTTCCAGAAGAACATGACCCAGAAAGTGGACTTCTGAAATGTATGCCCAGAGATTGTAGAGTTTATATGTAGAGATGGAGAAAGGGAGCATGTTCTCTGTATTGGTTTAAAAATGTGGGGAGGGGGTTTTCTAATCATCTTATAAAATGTAAAGCAAATGCAGTGGCAGCCAGCAAACCCTAAATGTTCAAGTAAGTCTAAATCTATTGACATGAAAAAATATCCACCTGTTTCTGAATGCAAAGACCAGTTACAGAGATGTGTGTGTGATCCCATGTGTGCATAAGTACATGTTTCCACGTGGCAGTCTGTGTACCCAGACAGGTGGTGTAGGGATGCCCCTGAACTAGTGACAGCCATCACCTCCTAACAGGCGGGGTTTTCACTGATGTTTACACCTTTCCCCACTTCTCCACAGTGTTTTAATATCTTATGAAAACATGGATCATATTCATAAAGAAAGCAGTATTGAAATCAACATAATTTTTTGAGATATTTTAAGAAACCAAAAGTTCTATCAGTATGAGTTTTGATCATTTTTTAAAAACATATTCAATAATCTATTCCAACGCACAGCAGCCTAATTCCTAACATTTGGAAGTGATGTTCAGAGGTTTTGACTCATTTGTTATCTTGGCTGGAACTAAGCAAAAAGAAGCAAAAGTCTACAGAACACAGAAAATGCACACAAACGTTCAATGGCATTTTTGCAATTGGAATAAATTGCCTTTCAAAAGTACCTTCTCAGTCTCTGTTATTCTGGATTAAATTTTTAAATGTTTGAGGGCACATCTTTCAAACATTTTATCTACCCTGAGTTAGGAATGATTTTCCATTTGGCAGTGGTGTCCATGAATGTATGTCAACACTTCCTGTTTTGAAAGGCTTCATAGGATTTCCATAAATTAGGAACTTCAGTTTGCAAACATACCTGTGTCGTAGTCTAGTCGATGATTCCATGCAAGAGGAAAAAACAAGTTACTTTGTTTCTGCTGTGAGAGATCCCACTGTAATTTAGTTTAGAAGATACTCTCTGTTGTTCTTTACAATTTGTATTACATGATAAAAAGCTGTGAACTGATCCTGGCTCCCTGCTCTGAAATGTTACACTTAGAAACTGAACAAACAAAACCAAAAAAAGCCCCAACAAACCTGAGGTAATACAAACATTTTTTTTTTCCGTGAGAATATAAGCGACTTTAATTAAGAAAGCATTTTTTTTCTCAAAATCGTAACATCATTTGCCACAATGATAAAGGGATGCACTGTAATTTCTAATTGGTCTGTTCCACTCAGTCTTTAGCCATATTTGCTTAAACTTCTCACCTGTGCACGTACGGATGCTTCCCAGGGACTGTTCAGGCCCTATACACACACCTTGTTTGGTGAGTCGCCTGTATTCTCCTGGGCTCAAGCAGGCTCCCATCTGAATGATGGAGATGACATTTCAGGGCCGAAGGGAAGCTTTCAGAGTCTGCACCTCATCCCCCAAGTATGGTGCCGTGATGCTCAGGACGCGTGCATGAGAAGAGCAGACATCCGTAGCATACTGTGTGGCTGGGGGTCCCCTGAGCCCTGCGCCCCCTGGGTAGAGCTGACGCGCACCTCTGGCCCGCGTCAAGACCAGACACCTGACTCGGGGAGGTAATTACCTCCCTGAGCTCCTGCGTAAGAGGGACCATGACTGTTTGGTGTGCAGCTCAGCTCCTAGCAGACAGAATCGGATGCTTGAACAATCTGCACGGGGAGGCGGTGTGCATGCATCGTAACCCTGGCAGAACAACCGTAGCAGCTTTAAGAGGCCTTCCTTGTTTCTAACGAGCTGCATAAGTAGTGGGTGATAGATTAGTGATTTCCTTGGATACAAAAAAAGCCTAAACAGTAAAAATTACATAAATGTACTAAAATTGAAGGTTTCATGACCAAAAATGAATAGAGAAAGAGCATGTATTGATTTTGAACCAAAAAAGAAATGGGTTATGCTGACAGATGGGGGCTCCGTGATTGACTCGCTGTCCCTCCGGAGGAAGCAGAGAGAGGAGAGAAATCTCCCATATCTACATCTCTCAGCAACTGTTCCTTAGAGCTGAGAAATGCATTTGCCTGTCAAGAAGATTCTCAGCCTGGGTTTGAAGAATTTAACAGTTTCCTGGATATCAGACCTGATCTTGTTGGTGAGAAGCAGAGGAATTTAGATTCTTCACTCTTTGGTAACACATTAATTCCTTCAAACCACGGAGGCATCTGAAGGCAAGAAAATGCAGTTCCTGAAATGATTGCCAAGGGACACGAAGCAGCAAATTGTTTCTGCAACAAATGGGTTACACGCCTTTGCACAGAGGTATCACTCCCCCAAAGGAATCTCAGGTCAGAGGGCAGAAAAACGTGGGTGCCCAGAGCAAGTGGGCTGCCAGAGGAACTGGCGCCCAGGCCCACACAGCTGGTCGGGAGTGGAGGAAACACGCTCTCACCCCACTTCTGGCCGCTCCTCACAGCCTCTCCCTGGTCCTTTGGTAATCTGGTGATCATAAGCCATCACAGCCACAGATACAATCAAGGCATTTGCCAGAGCGACAGACCCATCGTTCTTGTCTGTACACCCTTCTGTCCTTCCACCCCTCCATCCTTCCTTTTTCTATCCACTCATCATCCATTAATTTCCTATATTCAATCAACAAACATATTTCAGGACTTGTGTCATATTCTGGCAGAGAATGGAGAACAGGACAGGGAGGTTTTGCCTCTCTGCCAAGGTGACAATTAGTGGATTACACAGACCGCTTAAGGAGTAATGAAAATGAACTCACAAATGCAGTGCCAGAGGGAGACCAGGGTGCTGGGAGGGGGTGCCTAGAGGAACCCAGTTTTGTGTACCACTCAGAGACTTCTCAGGGACTACCCAGGAGCACAGCAATCGTGAGTGAGCTGGGCAAGACTTGAGAAGCACAGTGGGTCCGTCCCAAGGAGTTGGTGGCTGTGACAGGAGGGCCCCTCCTTTCAAGTCCAAGTCAAGGAGTTTGGACTCAGCCAAGCATGAGAGAGGACGTGGGTGATTGTGAGCAAGGGACAGACAGGGGCATAGGTGTCGCTGAATGTTAACATCCCAGTGTCCAGCTGGGAGAGTGAGTGGGCACAAGAGAGATGGAGACTGGGGTCCTGGAGACGGCATGGGGCTGTGCTGGGTCTGCAGGTGGGCTTGACTGGGGCAGCAGTGAGGGCCGAGATGCAGTCTGGGGCACAGTGTTTGAGGGGCGGTGAGCACCCCGACATGCCAGCATGAGCCACCGGGGGAATGGTGGCCTCGCTCACAGACCCCAGGCACAGAGGGCCACCGAGTCTTAGAGGTCAGGCTTCGGAAGGGTTGGATCTGTTTTCATCCTCACACAAGGAACGGGAGGCACCCAGCTGTGGGACTGAATCGCCAGGCAGTGAGGGGGCAGCCGGCAGTGTCCACAGGAAGTGGGAGCTTCATTCCACTGCAAACAGATGCATATCGTGATACAAACGTTAGAGAAATCATTTTCTTTCTTAACACTGCAAGCATGTTTTGTGTTTGTTCAATTGGGGTGTTTGTGCATGTCTGTGGGAATATGGGCAGTCAAGAGGGGTTGCTGGAGAAATGAGACACTGGACCCCCCACAGAGGCACGTTTGTGGGGCCCTCACGACACGGCATGTCCACCCCATATGTGAGGTGGGGGCCCCCATACCACGGTGCATCCCCTCATTTGTGAGGTGGGGGCCCCCCACACCATGGCTCATCCCTGTTTGTGAGGTGGGGGCCCCCACTCCGTGGCGCATCCCCCCAGCTGGTCCTTTCACTGGGTTAGATTAGCACCAGGTCAAGAAACTCGGGTGTGTTGGAGTTCTGCAAGTTCAGTGAAAACACAGTCAACTGTCTGCCCTTTAAGCACCCTATATGCTGAGACCTGTACGGAAGGACTTGGCTCTGACACCCACTTTCCAAGGTGCTCGTGCTCTGGCGTGTTTGTGTGCTTCTGTGTTTATGCTGGGTTGGTTCTATGAAGTTAATTTCCTTGGGATTCAACCAAGAGAAATGATAATATCAACAGCATAAAAGATAAGCACATTTGAAAAGTATATGTAGATCAACTTTGATGGTTTCAATTGTATTTTCCTCCTTTTGCTAATGCTCTTCTTTGTTCACGTGCCTCATTCAACATTTTTCCGTAATTTGTGAATGCTGGGTGAAGCCGGGCTTGATTAGCATTGACTGTGTGGAGGCAGATTGCACTACCAGCTTCAACGAGCCCGCTTAGGGCACCACCTCACATCCCCCGCTCTGATCCTCTGAAACCTGTAGGAGCATCTTCAGAGCTGAGCTCCATCTGGGGGGCCTCAGCATGCCCCCATCATCCCAAGCGTCAGAAAGCGCCATCTCCTGAGGTGTCCATTCCACCCCCAGAAAGGATAGTTGCAGGAGGGATGTGAGCAGGATCCTTCTCTTCCTTGGACGACATTTCTCATAAATTAGCAATCGTAGCAAATCTGAAGAAGGAAAATCGTGGCACCGATGAGGGGCAGGATGTTTCCAAGCTGAGTCACCATGCAACCCACTTAGCAGCCAGGCCATGGGGAGCGTCTCCAATGACAACAGAGACCTTGGAAGGACTTAGCTGTCTAGTCCACGTAGTTCTGTGGATTTAGTCACAATAACACATAGACTGGCTCCTAAGAGACCCTCGGGCTCTGCAGAAGCATGGCAAACTATCTTCAGAGTTGCCTTTCAGAATCAGAGGCCTGGTGCCTTCTGCAAAGAAAGTGGCCACAAAATAACAGTCCTACAGGAGGCCAGGATCTGGGGCCAGCCTTCTGGTCGTGAGCGTAGTCTCATGACCCCCATGTGAAGGCCATGTGAAGACGTGGTGGATCAGCCAAGCGGCAGCCTCTCCCTCCGTCACCAATAAGCTTCGTCCCCTCTGGAGCCAAGTGGCGGGCGTCACATTTATCAATCTAATCAGCCAAGTAAATAAACTCTCTGCATAGACCCTTCACCAATAAAATGCCATCTTTCATAAAAAAGCAATCCTTGCATTCTTATTAAAAAGGTAAGGCGATGCCTGCCCTGGGAGTCATGACAATGCCCGTCTGCTCTGTGTAAGCAAGCAGCTCCAAGCCGCATTCGGCCCTATGATGTCACAGGTGGGCTGTGCTTTCTGTGCACCTGTGTGTGGAGAAAACCTGCTAAATTAACATGCACCCAGTGTGGATGACAGACCTCGTCACAGTGCATGCCTTACATAGAAGCGATGCAGTTTTCCCTTTAAACGGCTGCTTTTAGGCATTTTGAATGTTGAAGTTTCTGACGGGATTCATCAACTTATTTATGAAAAGCGCCTTAAAGATTTTTTTTCTAACCTGGATTTCTTTTTGAATTTTCAAAAATAAGATTATAATAAACCAAACAAACAAAAGCACATAAGGACAATGCCAATATTGTTCTCCTCGTTGGGTATAAAAGCTCAGGTTTACTCGTATGCACGCATCAATGCATCTATGTTGATGCGAGACAGGTTTTTCTCACAGACATTGTGATCACACTATACAGCGGTCCTCTGCCACTTTTCTTAATCACCTATCCTGGACATCAATCTTGATCAAAATATTGTGGTGTATCTAATTCTTTTTTAAATAGTAGCACAAGATTCCATGATATATTTTAGCCTTAGTTGATTCTACCACTTCTCTGTCAATAGATATTTAGCTTGGTTCCAGGGCTTTGCTGCTCAAAAGAATCACTGCCGGTCGCATCTTTGGGCCTATCTGCTTACAGGCCGAGCTTTCTCTCTGTAGGAGGGATTCCCATATACGAGGCTCTTGGGTCAATGGGAATATCTCTCAAAATTTTAATCAGTAATGTCAGCTTCTGCAAACAATGTTATAGCGATCTAATCTTTCACCAGCAGCTGTACCTGTTATCAGTCTTTTGAATGTTTGCCAATTTTATTGGTGAACTGTTGTATTATTTTAATATGCATTTCTCTGACTGTTATTAAACCTGAGCATGTTTTATATATTTTTTATTGTTGCATTTCCACTTCTGTGACTTGCTATCTCTATTCTTGACCACTTTTCTACTAGGTTGTCTTTTTCTTGTTACATTTCAGAATCTCTTTATATTCTGGGGAATATCAGTTCTTTCTCTGTCATATCCTGTAAATATTTCCTCTCGGTCTTTCATCTGACTGCTCACCACATTATGGTGTCTTTTACCATATGGGAATTTTTAATTTTTATGGAGACAAATCTGTTAATTTTGTGGCGTATTCATTTCCTATGTTATTTAAGAAATTCTCCCCCATTTAAGATTAATAGTCAGATAGAGCTTTTCCAATATATTTACAGCTCTTTGAAAAATTTATCTTTATTTCACTATGAAATTTGTATTTGTGTCTGTTTTAGGGCCAGGGTGTCTTCATTTCTTCCCCTGAGGATGGCCAGGTTGGCAGACATCCTTGATGCATGAAGCTGTCTTTACCCGCCACGGGGCAATGCCAGCTTCACCACCTAGTATGTGCCATGTATATCTGGAGCTGTTTCTAAGAAACTTGTTCCTTTTAGGTAATCTTTTTTTCTTCCATTTGCCAATACCATACTGATTTGATAACATCAACTTTATAGTGAGTTTTAAATATCAGTAGGGCATGATCTTTATCTAATTGCTTCACAATTATCACATATTTATTTTTCCAAGTGAACTGTAAAATAAATGTATAATGCACTCTACCTCTGCAAATTAACCTGCCTGAGAATTAACCGACTGGAAGCAGGTGAAATTGCATTTATGTGCACCTAGATGTCTTCTACAGCCTCTTCTCCTCTGAGTGTGCTGTGTTTCCCATTCATTCATGGTGATTTCTGTGTCTGTTCATGTCTGTCTTGCAAATTCTGTATCAATGTGGTGACTGCTCATAAGAGGAGGTGTTAATTTTGGTATATTTTCTTTCACCTCATTGGGTTCTCTACTGATTTTTATATTTCTTAGACGAGTTTCTCCCATTTCCTTGGTATGAAACCATTGCATCCATGAATAAAGCATCTCTCTTTTAGTATTTATGTACATAACTTTGGGCAGTTAACGCACTCTGTTGACTGAATCTCCTAAATAGTGCTGACTAAAAGCAGTGCTAATGCACATCTCTTTTTCCTGGTCTTAATGCAGAACTATTAATTTTTTATCATTTAATTTGGTCTATGTTGTTGAATTTGTAGCCATTTATGTACATTCTACTGAAAATTACCATAGATTTTTATCTGTTGCTTTTCCACCATCTATTACTATTTCATTTTATTGGTATAATAGCTGATGTTGATAACTTTATATAAATACACTAAAAGATGGGCATTTGTAGTTGAGATGCACTGGACTATATTTTGCACACAGTAATCCCCTCTGGCACCGACTTCACTCTTAACAAGGCTTTTAGGGATTGTACATGCTTGCAGCAACCCCATAAATTGGGCACTGTGGGTGATACCATTCCCAGTTTGAAGTTAAAGGATTAAAAGCAAACATCACAGCTAGTGAACTGGGATCAAGTCCCAGATCTGGTGATTTTTAGGAATTCTGTTACTGTCTTTTACACAGGCAGAAGACATAGTTTTGTTTTTTCTTTAATAGCTGGCACTCTCATGGTACTTTTCAATTAAAAAATAATTTCTTATATGTTATTAAATCCAATGATCACAGCAGATCTGTTGGGTAGCATTATTAATACAATTATTTTGGAAGACTCAGACAAGATCAGTGATTTACCAAATTTTATGAAACTAGTAATTGGAAAACTGAATTTACACCCTGTTCTCTGACTCAGAAGTTCCAAATCTTCCTATTATGTTACTACACAAGTGTGGGTTGTCAGGGAGATGCAGGAAACTGTAATGATGCTTTAACCTTCTGGTCAGAAGACACACCTGTGAACACGTCTCCTGCTCGCTCCCATTTGTTCTTTGTGCAGCTGGGTTCATCCCATGACGTATTCCACGGGAACGCAAAAGAGTGCAGTCCCAGTGTCTGAACAGAGCCCAACCTCACAGAGATTATGTTATGCATGTTGTATGTTTTCATCGTATAAGGTTCAAGGACAGAAAAACTAATGGTTGTCAACAACAGTGTGGTGGCCACTTCCTGGGAGGAGTATGAGGAACATTCTGGAATGCCAGTAGTGCTCTATTTGACTGGATGTACTCTAGATTAAGATGGAGTTAATATGGTTTCATTCACATGAAAAACTTCATAGAGTGGTGAATTTAATGTTAGATGACTTTATGCACTTCACTACATGGTTGTTATATCGAGGCAAAGGGGCTTTAAAAAAGCCTTTGATTTGTATTTAATTGAAAAGTGTTGCCTTCAGCGAGAGGGTCTTTGGCTAGTTTTGAAAGAGATTTTCATATGTTGTGTATGTGCATGTGTGTGTGCCAAAGTCTAATGCTGAAATACATACAGAACTTAGAGCAGATTTGACTCATTTAGTTAATGTTAGGTGGCAGTTTCGTTCTTTAGAAATGCATAAACCCGAAGAGTTATGTGGGGTGGAGAAATGCTAGAGGTTTTCATTGTGAAGTATTGCTGGTCAGAATATATGGAAACATTTTTGATATGGAGTGCATGATACAGAGATATGAGATGACAGTGCATATTGGTTATAGATTCTCTGAAACTCACAGAAAGAACATTTCAGTAGTCATAAGGAAATGCTTATGTAAGTGGTGCATGAGCTAAATAACTCAGTACACAAACGTGTGAATTTACAAAGTGCATCAGTTAAGACCTGTCACTTAGGACACTCATAACAGAGGGTCCAGCCCTTTGCCTCTCGGGTGACAGGACAGATTGTTTGTCCTTGTTGTCAGAGTGAGAAGCTAGCTGCAAGCTTTCCTTTGCCCCTCATCAGAGCATTTCTGAATCATTCCTTCTGATCAGAGTCTCGCCTGTGCTTGCGTGAGGAACATTCTGGAATGCCAATAATGTTCTATTTGCCTTTCCAATTCCCTCCAATTCCATGCCAAAGGGATGAGGTTATCCTGATAAACAGTGAAATCAGGGCCCACTCTTTCCCCTGGACCCCAGACCCCAGGACTGCTGAACAGTAAGGAAGGTCTCAGACATGCCCAGGGGCTCCAGGACAAAGGTTGCTCAAAGGACAAGTCTTCCAGCTATGGAAGCATCCTCACAGCTGGGACTACAGGTTTCTTTAATTCAGAATAACTCCAGTGCAAACACTGAACTGTGCTTTGCATGATAAGGAGCACCAGCCTGCGTGGCTAGAGCCCAAGATAACCTATGAAGGTAGGCACAGTGCCTTAATGCAGGCTGACCAGAAAACCAGAGAGGTGACTTTCTTCCTGGATGAAGATGGCACATTGATGCTGGTGGAACACATAGGGGCTGGAATAAGATGAGAGCTTGGCCTTGACCTCAGAGTTTGACCTCTATTCTTCCTGACAAAATAAGATTGGTTGTTGACACTGGGAAATATGGTGTTTCCCATGTCTTAGGGCCTTGATGAGCATTACTGCCACTTGCCACGGAAACACTTTGTAGATGTGTACAGGGCACTGATTCTCACTGCTGATTAGGGGGCATGTTGCTAGAATGGACACACTTCCTTGGGTGTTTGGAGTCACCGGGAGGACAATCAGGTTGCTCTGTGATACGGATGACCTCGGGCACTTCCGTTCTCTGCACACCTCCTGGCTTCTTTACCAGCTACGTGTGAAGATGTGCGAGAAAAGAGTGCCATTTTACAACACTTGTGATTATTTTCTTTCAAGATAAAAATGTTTTATAACATATCTAGTGACTTCCTAATTCATCTTGTTTGGGAATTTCATCATATACCTCAGGAGTATATTTTTTCATGTCTCAATATTCATGCCCTCAAGAAATGTTTGTTGAGTGTGTTTAATGTGCTG
>JAQQAC010020896.1:915996-933407 GCA_029783875.1 Phataginus tricuspis | reverse complement strand
AACTGAACTTGAGAGTTAACCAAATCACATTTTAGGGAGGTGCACGGGCTTTCTGGAATGAAAACCTTGGACCATGGCGTGGGAAGAGCTGTGTCCTCCCGGGTCTGACATGAGCTGGGATGACTCCTTGGGGCCGCCTACATCTCCCTCACCTGTAAATGGTAGATACTTTCCATCTTGAAGTTCCCTCGCATTCTCTTCCACACACATGCACCCACACCCACGCATAAATGTTTCTTCTCTCAACCTGTAGGCACGTCAGCACACCGACTCTCCTCATGTTACCCAAAATAGTCATGCTTTTTAAAAATGTGCACTTTATACTGAATGTGTGTAAAGTTCATGTATTTTAGCTTGGACATTTGAAATAATTTACAGTGAGATTAAAGAAATGCATATACAAAAAATATATATACTCTACTATTATTTCCAGCAACATGAAATCGGCATGCCTATGTCATGTTCACCAACTGTAATGTTAACTGTTGTCACTAGCAAGGGACAAAGAGGCGACAAGCTGGCTTTGAGCCGAAGCTGAACTTGCTGTGGATGTGACCCTGAATGGCGTGCAAGGCTGCTTCCGCAGCGATATCTAAGGTGGCGCTCTTACAGTGTGGGAAAAGTGATCATTTATGGCTTGAAGCGTGTTTTATAATCCAGAGACATAACCCAATGTCTTGCATTGAGATAAATTTTTAATATATTCATTATACAAAAACTGAATTTTTCGTTTCCCTTAATTGGGTAGTGGTTAATGACTCCCAAATAAGATGAGATATTTATGAGTTTTTGCCTTAGTTACATCTTTCACAGATTACTATTTATTTATAGTAAACACGAATTCCTAAGTGCCTGTTAAATATTATTACAACTGTTTGTTCCTAGCAAGTTGTTCCCTCACCTTTCTTACGGATTTACATGTGGCCATGTCTACACCATTGCAAAATGCACATGCTGATAATTTCTGTTAGCATGAGACTGGTTGGAGTTAGCAAAAGGCTTCGGTGTAACTGCAAACTCAACCAGTAGGGGGCGTGTTATGCTCAGGCTCACATCTTTATCTTAACTGGGTGGTTGAATATTCAACCTAAAATAAGCATGAGGGGGACAACTCAGTGCCCTGCTGTATGCTGGCAGTTATGTACAGGGCTCATTTAAGCATCTTTCTCCCATACGATGGCTTGTTCTTTTTACCTTCTTTTTTTAAATTATGGAAATACGAGTGCTCTAAACTGGATATAACTTCTCTACAGCATGCACGCGGTGTTTTCTGGTGGTAGTTTATCTCTGGTGGGGACGGAGTAGTATCTGATTAATGGATTTGAATTATTCCTTCCTTTTGTCATAGTGATTCAAGTTTCATTGGATCCAAAAAAAAACTTCAAGAAAAATGGCTGGACTCATTTTCTATGACTGGCAGTACCTAGGGAGCTGTAGTTGAGAGAATTCACTGTTCTTTCATTGCAGTATTCAAAACCTCAGGCATTTTGAAACATTTCAAATGGCATCCACCATGAAACCAGATTTGCAACCCTTCTCTATGCAAATCAAGGCCTCCTCGTAATTCATTTTATGGCTACTCAACACCTGAGTGTTTTTTTTCTGAATTTCTGGAATCACCGACTTTGAGGACTTCACCCAGCTTTATTGATACCTGAGTAACAATATGGAGGCAATAGTTCGCTGTGCTTTTCAGTGAATCAGTTATTTTGCTTAAGCCACCTTCAGTTAGGATATGATTATCTCAGTTATCTTATTGATTAATATTTGCACTTAGGCTGAAAACTTTTAAGCAATCCCTCGCATTGCGTATCTTGAAGGAAGTCTGGGCCGTGCCGCCCGTGAGATCCCATCAGCAGTCGTGGCCCGTCTCCATTCCGCCCCATCCTCCTGCAAGGACATGTTTTGCATCCCATAATTTCTAGCCTCGATATAGGATGGGTGCTCAAAAACCATTATACCCGATTGCGGACGCAGGACAAATACCTGATAACAAGCCATCATGTTAATCACGCAGTGCACGTGTCTACGTGAGTATGTGTGTTCGTGTGCATACGTGTAGTACGTGGTCACTGTGTCACATACGTATCCCCAAACGAGCAAACTACTGATGGGAAGCACAGAACAGCGACAGTCACTTGTCGGTTCGGACTCTGCCCTCGTCCTAGAAGCTGCTGCTCCTCCTCCACCGTTTTGAGAACAATCACCATTTCTTCTTACCGGCACAGCCTTCTCCTTCTTATCTAGCTCCTAATACTAGTATGTTTAATACTTTATTACTCTCATCCTGGTGATCCTCCTCCAGTCATGATTTTCTTGTTCAGTTTGGTTAATACAATTCACTAAGAAGAATTAAGGATGAAGGAGAAGTTGCGTCACAGGGAGAGCCTGTACGTGCAGTTCCGCGTCCTGGGGCGCCCATCACATGCTGCCCAGCGCTCACACCCAGCTGTGTCTCCTCGGGGCCCTCTGGCAGCCAGGCTTCCTAGGCGGCTTGTTCTGCCGTCCACAGCCCCTTACCCACACCCCTGACATTCAGGCAGCAGGCACAGGCCCCCGGGTCCCTGGGAAGACGGGCATGGGCAACACGGGGTGGGCTTCAGGGGCTCCTTCCCTGCTTCAGCCAGCTTTATCTGTTTCTTTCCTCATGACTCTTTGTCACTGCATCCCACCAAAGAGTTTCCTTTTTTTTATATAATTTATTTTGGTATCATTAGTCTACAATTACAGGTGCAATATTATGATTATTAAACTACCCCCTTCATCAGGTCACCCCCACCAACCCCATTACAGTCACTGTCCATCAGCGTAGTGAGATGCTATAGAATCACTACTTGTCTTCTTTGAGCTGTACAGCCCTCCCCGTGCCCCCCCAACATTACGTCTGCTAATCGTAATGCCCCTTTTTCCCCCTTGTCTCTCCCTTCCCACCCATCATCCCCAGTCCCTTTCCCTTTGGTAACTGTTAGTCCATTCTTGGGTTCTGTGAGTCTGCTGCTGTTTTGTTCCTTCAGTTTTTTTCTTTGTTCTTATACTCCACATATGAGTGAAATCATTTGATTCTTGTCTTTTTCCACTTGGCTTATTTCACTGAGCATAATACCCTCTAGCTCCATCCATGTTGTTGCAAATGTTTTCTTCTTATGGCTGAATAATATTCCATTGTGTATATGTACCACCTCTTCTTTATCCATTCATCTACTGATGGACACTTAGGGTGCTTCCATTTCTTGGCTATTATAAATAGTGCTGCAATAAACATAGGGGTGCATATGTCTTTTTGAAACTGGGATCCTGCATTCTTAGGGTAAATTCCTAGGAGTGGGAATCCTGGAGCAAATGGTATTTCTATTTTGAGTTTTTTGAGGAACCTCCATCCTGCTTTCCACAATGGTTGACCTAATTTGCATTCCCACCAGCAGTGTAGGAGGGTTCCCTTTTCTCCACATCCTCGCCAACATTTGTTGTTGTTTGTGTTTTGGATGTTGGCCATCCTCACTGGTGTGAGGTAATATCTCACTGTGGTTTTAATCTGCATTTCTCTGATGATTATTGATGTGGAGCATCTTTTCATGTGCCTGTTGGCCATCTGAATTTCTTCTTTGGAGAAGTGCCTGTTCAGATCCTCTGCCCATTCCTTAGTTGGATTATTTGCTTTTTGTTTCTTGAGGTGTGTGAGTTCTTTGTATATTTTAGATGTCAACCCCTTATCGAATATGTCATTTATGAATAAATATATTCTCCCATACTGTAGGATGTCTTTTTGTTCTACTGATGGTGTCCTTTGCTGTACAGAAGCTTTTCAACTTGATATAGTCCCACTTGTTTATTTTTGCTTTTGTTTCCCTTGCCCAAGAGATATGTTCATGAAGAAGTCACTCATGTTTATGTCCAAGAGATTTTTGCCTATGTTTTTTTCTAAGAGTTTTATGGTTTCATGACTTACATTCAGGTCTTTGATCCATTTTGAGTTTACTTTTGTGTATGGGGTTAGACAGTACTCCACTTTCATTCTCTTACATGTAGCTGTCCAGTTTTTCCAACATCAGCTGCTGAAGAGGTTGTCATCTCCCCATTGTATATCCAAGGCTCCTTTATCAAATATTAATTGACTGTATAGGTTTGGGTTAAGGTCTGGATTTTCTATACTGTTCCACTGGTCTGTGGGTCTGTTTTTGTGCCAGTACCAAACTGTCTTGATTACTTTGGCTTTGTAGTAGAGCTTGAAGTCAGAGAGCGTAATTCCCCCTGTTTGATTCTTCCTTCTCAGGATTGCTTTGGCTATTCGGGGTCTTTTGTGGTTCCATATGAATTTTAGAATTATTTGTTCCAGTTCACTGAAGAAAGCTGTTGGTATTTTGATAGGGATGCATTGAATCTGTAGATTGCTTTAGGTAGTATAGCCATTTTGACAATATTTATTCTTCATAGTCAAGAGCATGGGATGAATTTCATTTGTTAGTGTCCTCTTTAATTTCTCTTAGGAGTGTCTTGTAGTTTTCAGGGTATAGATCTTTCACTTCCTTTGTTAGATTTATTCCTAGATATTTTATTCTTTTTGATGCAATTGTGAATGGAACTGTTTTCCTGATTGGTCTTTCTGTTAGCTCATCATTAGTGTATAGGAAAGCAGCAGATTTCTGTGTGTTAATTTTGTATCCTGCAACTTTGCTGAATTCAGATATTAGTTCTAGTAGTTTTGGAGTGCAGTCTTCAGGGCTTTTTATGTATAATATCATGTCATCTGCAACTAGTGACAGTTTGACTTCTTCTTTACCAATCTGGATGCCTTGTATGTCTTTGTGTTGTCTGATTGCCGTGGCTAGGACCTCCAGTACTATGTTGAATAACAGTGGAGAGAGTGGGCACCCCTGTCTTGTTCCCGATCTTAGATGAAAAGCTTTCAGCTTCTCGCTGTTAAGTATGATGTTAGCTGTGGGTTTGTCATATATGGCCTTTATGATATTGAGGTATTTGCCTTCTGTACCCATTTTGTTGAGAGTTTTTATCATGAATGGGTGTTGAATTTTTTGAAATGCTTTTTCAGCATCTATGGAGATGATCATGTGGTTTTTTTTCTTCTTTTTGTTAATGTGGTGGATGATGTTGATAGATTTTTGAATGTTGTACCATCCTTGCATCCCTGGGATGAATCCCACTTGATCATGGTATGTGATCCTCTTGATGTATTTTTGAATTCAGTTTACTAACATCTTGTTGAGTATTTTTGCATCTATGTTCATCAGGGATATTGGTCTGTAATTTTCTTTTTTGGTGAGGTCTTTGCCAGGTTTTGGTATTAGAGTGATGCTGGCTTCATAGAATGAGTTTGGAAGTATTCCCTCCTCTTCTATTTTTTGGAAAACTTTAAGGAGAATGGGTGTTATTTCTTCTCTATATGTCTGGTAGAATTCAAAGGTAAATCCATCTGGCCCGGGGGTTTTGTTCTTGGGTAGTTTTTTGATTACCGATTCAATTTCGTTGCTGGTGATTGGTCTGTTTAGTTTTTCTGTTTCTTGCTTGGTCAGTCTTGGAAGGTTGTATTTTTCTAAGAAGTTGTCCATTTCTTCTAGGTTTTCCAGTTTGTTAGCATATAGATTCTCATAGTATTCTCTTATAATTCTTTGTATTTCTGTGGGGTCCATCATGATTTTTCCTTTCTCATTTCTGATTCTGTTTATGTGTGTAGATTCTCTTTTTCTCTTAATAAGTCTGGCTAGGGGTTTATCTGTTTTGTTTATTTTTTGAAAGAACCAGCTTTTGGTTTCATTGGTTTTTTTCTATTGTTTTATTCTTCTGAATTTTATTTATTTCTTCTCTGATCTTTATTATGTCCCTCCTTCTGGTGACTTTGGGCCTCATTTGTTCTTCTTTTCCAATTTCAGTAATTCTGTCTTTAGACTGTTCATTTGGGAATGTTCTTCCTTCTTTAAATAGGCCTGGATTGCAATATACTTTCCTCTTAGAACTGCCTTTGCTGCGTCCCACAGAACTTGCGGCTTTGTGTTGTTGTTGTCATTAGTCTCCATATATTCTTTGATTTCTGTTTTGATTTGGTCATTGACCATTGATTATTAGGAGAATGTTGTTAAGTCTCCATGTATTTGTGAGCTTTTTTGTGTTCTTTCTAAAATTTATTTCTAGTTTTATACCTTTGTGATCTGAGAAGTTGGTTGGTAGAATTTCAATATTTTTGAATTTACTGAGGTTCTTTTTGTGGCCTAGTATGTGGTCTATTCTGGAAAATGTTCCATGTGCACTTGAGAAGAATGTGTATCCTGTTGCTTTTGGGTGTAGAGTTCTGTAGATGCCTGTTAGGTCCATCTGTTCTAGTGTGTTGTTCAGTGCCTCTGTGTCTATATTTATTTTCTGTCTGGTTGATCTGTCCTTTAGAGTGAGTGGTGTGTTGAAGTCTCCTAAAATAAATGCATTGCTTTCTATTTCCTCCTTTAATTCTGTTAGTATTTGTTTCACATATGCCAGCGCTCCTGTGTTGGGTGCATATATATTTTAAATGGTTATATCCTCTTGTTGGACTGACCCCTTTATTGTTATATAATGTCCTTCTTTATCTCTTGCTACTTTCTTCATTTTGAAGTCTATTTTGTCTGATACAAGTACTGCAACACCTGCTTTTTTTCTCTTTGTTGTTTGTATGAAATATCTTTTTCCATCCCTTCACCTTTAGTCTGTGTATATCTTTGGGTTTGAGGTGAGTCTCTTGTAAGCAGCATATAGATGGGTCTTGCTTTTTTATCCATTCTATTACTCTGTGTCTTTTGATTGGTGCATTCAGTCCATTTACATTTAGGGTGATTATCGATAGATATGTATTTATTGCCATTGCTATCTTTAGATTCGTTGTTACCAAAGGTTCAAGGGTAGCTTCTTTACTATCTAACAGTTTAACTTAACTTTCTTGTTAATTATTGTAAACACAGTCTGATGATTCTTTATTTCTCTCCCTTCTTATTCTTCCTCCTCCATTCTTTATATATTAGGTGTTTTATTCTTTGCCTTTAGTTAGTATTTGGATGGTCTGCTTTCTTTGCTATGATTTTATTTTCTCTGGTGACATCTTTTAAGCCTTAGGAGTGCTTCCATCTAGAGCAGTCCCTTTAAGATATCCTGTAGAGGTGGTTTATGGGAGGCAAGTTCCCTCAGCTTTTGCTTGTCTGGAAATTGTTTAATCCCTCCCTCAAATTTAAATGATAATCGTGCTGGATACAATATTCTTGGTTCGAGGCCCTTCTGTTTCATTATGTTAAATATATCATGCCATTCTCTTCTGGCCTGTAAGGTTTCTGTTGAGAAGTGTGATGATAGTCTGATGGGTTTTCCTTTGTAGGTGATCTTTTTTCTCTCTCTAGCTGCCTTTAATAATCTGACCTTATCTTTGATCTTTGCCATTTTAATTATTATGTGTCTTGGTGGTGTCTTCCTTGGGTCCCTTGTGTTGGGAGATCTGTGGGCTTCCATGGTCTGAGAGACTATTTCCTTCCCCAGCTTGGGGAAGTTTTCAGCGATTATTTCTTCAAAGACACTTTCTATCCCTTTTTCTCTCTTTTCTTCCTCTGGTACTCCTATAATACGAATATTGTTCCATTTGGATTGGTCACACAGTTCTCTTAATATTCTTTCATTCCTAGAGATCCTCTTATCTCTCTCTGCCTCAGCTTCTCTGTATTCCTGTTCTCTGATTTCTATTCCATTAACATTCTCTTGCATCTTGTCCAGTGTGCTGCTAAGCCCGTTGACCGCTTGTCTCGTTTCTGCATTGTCTTTCCTCACTTCCCTCACTTCCTCCCTCAGCTCTTGCATATTTCTCTGTAGATCCGTAAGTATGGTTATGACTTTTATTCTGAATTCTTTTTCAGGAAGATTGTGCATGTCCACCCCATCAGGCTCCCTCTCTGGGGTTGTTTGGGTAAATTTTGTTTGTACCATATTCCTCTGTCTTTTAATGGCAGTAGAAGTGGTCAGAAAAAGAAAAAAAGAAAAAAAGAAAGAAAAGAAAAAGCAAAACAAAACAAAATCGCCCGCCAGTTTTAGATTCTGTGATAATGCTGTAGGTGGCGTTGCTGCTCCACTATTCTGCAGCCGTGGCTGCTCCGCATGGCCCTTTGAGACTCTGGCGGGGGAGGGAACGAATGGGAGGCAGCTGCTTTTTCCCAGCCACCCGCGAAGGGTTCAGAAATTCCCCAGGACTCCCAGCCTGCTTGGCTCAGTGCACTGGAACGATCCTGCTCCTCCGTTGGGCCCCTTTCTCTTTAAGACCACTAAAAAAAAGCGCGCGGTTTTCTTTTGTCCTGTGGGGCTGGCTGAGAGGACCCGATTGAGTTCTCCATCTCAGATCCCACCCCTCTGTCTCTCCAAGCAATGATACACCGCGCGATGTGAGTCAGTGCTCCCAGCGCTGATCACCAGGGCTCGTTATTCGGCGGGTCTGTGCTCCACACCCTCCTGGCTCTGAATCCTCTCCTCCCGCTGGTGCGCTGGGGTGGGGGAGTGCTCGGGTCCCGCCGGGTCGTGGCTCCGTATCTTATCCACTTCGCGAGGTGCTAAGTCCTCTCAGGTGTAGATGCAGGCTGTGTGCTGTCCTGTATATTCTGGTCTCTCTTTTAGGAATAGTTGTATTTTCATAAATATATATGGTTTTGGGAGGAGATTTCTGCTGCCCTGCTCATGCCGCCATCTTCCTGGAACTGGGCAGTAGTTTCTATTTTAAAGTAATGAGATGGTTCCGTCTTGCTCGGTGATGGTAACTAGGGAGGTGACATTAGTGAGGCTGTTGGGAAGTTGTTGCCTGGCTCAGGTGGAAACTCTGAGGACTTAAATGAAAGTCCAAGGGAAGAAAACGGTCTGACAGAGGCAGAGTCCTAGGGATCTGCTGCTCAAGGGCTGCTCCCCACAGCCTCCTGGCTCTGTGCATGGACTGCCCCCAGCCATGGGCCTCGCTGTGGCTGTGCGTGGACTGCGCCCAGCCGTGGGCCTCACTGTGCCTGTGCGTGGACTGTGCCCAGCCGTGGGCCTCGCTGTGGCTGTGCGTGGACTGCGCCCAGCCGTGGGCCTCGCTGTGGCTGTGCAGGGCTGTGGTAGCTCCTGAAGGTGCCTGGTCTGACGTGCAGGTGGCTCCTTCCCTCACGTCTGGTCACTGGGCAGGGCCACAGAAGCAGGCAGGCGGCTCCACTCCTCTCTCCACATGGCTGTCCTGGGCATCCTTGAGCTGCAGTGGGCGCAGGTGGTCACGCTCATGTGGTTTGGCCTCCCCGGGACAAGAGCTCCATGCGGACCCACGTGAAGGCCACGAGGCCTCTTAGGGCCTCAAGCTGGAGGCCACACAGCATAAATCCTGATGTGATCAGAAGGTCCCAGGCTGGCCAAAGACAGAACTGAGGACCGTACAGGGAGAGTCCACCCATCTGGGACCTGCCTCTGAAGTCTGACCTGCGGTTTGCCGAGGAGCTGAACTGTAAAGGCAGGAACAGAGGAGACCGCATATGGCTCCAAGGGTCGTCAGCCACAGGGGTCTGTTGTTAGCTGAGATCTTCCAGGATGAGGGCAGAGAGTGAAGAGGGACAGGGCACCTGTGTCTGAGAGACAAGCGTGAGTGTCAGTGAGGGGGAGAGTGAGAGGCAGCCAGGAGGGCCCGTATTGTGGACGTGCACTCAGCTTCTAGCAGGCAACTGAGGAACTGTCTCCTAGCCTGGACATGGAGTCCCTGAGGGTCCCTATCTTGTGGCAGTTTTACTCCAGCCCTGGCCTGAGGCCTAGAGAACAGAAGGCACTGGGTGAGCATGCAGGGGGGGCCAAGCACCCCGGGGCCCATCCTGGGGTCAGCAGCTGGCAGTGCACCTGCGCCCCAGGTTTCCACATACTCACCAGCACGTCTGCTCTCCCGGCAGACTTCCCTCCATACCTTACCGCTCAGGCCCACCCACGACTCCCCATCTACACTCCACACAGAACGGCCAGTCACAGAAGGCACACGGCCTCCCGCTGCTCGTTCACCAGGCCCTGCACTAGGTAGGCGCTCAATAAATATTTGGCAAATTAAATTGAATTGGCCTTTTTGGTATAAGTTCAAATACTTGACAGAGTTGCACCCTGTAGGTGGTCGCCTCGGCTTCTGATTGAGCCCTAAAGATGGTCACTATGGAGCTGTGACCTCCTTTGCCACACCTGCTGGTCCCTCTCAGATTCAAGAAGTCCCTGGGGACACAGTTCCCACCTTTATGCTGTTACAAGTTCTGCTGTGGAGAATCTATCAATTCAGGTGTTAGGAGTACATATACTGAACATCCACTGTGTGCTGTTTTTGGTGCTTGGGACACATCAGGAACAAACTGATGGAAACCCTGCCCTGGCCCCAGCTCCTGCCAGAGGTGCTCAGATGGCGGTGATGCCCCCGACTCTGTGCTGGAGGAAAGGAAGATCAGGAGTGACACGGGGGCCTGGCAGGAGGAGAGTTACTGTGTGCCATGGGAGTGGGGGGTAGCACGGTGCCAACGGAGTGAATCTGAGGAGGAGGTGGGGCAAGCCACGGAATCTGGGGGGCATGTGCTCCGGGCGGGGGGCACAGGCGAGGCAGGGCCTGGAAGCCCCCCGTGTGCATGGAGGATGCCAGGAAGTCGGAGACACTGCAGGAGCTTCTGAATCTGGGGGAGGAAGCAGACTTTCTGATTCTACATTAAAGAAGACACAGGAGGAGGACTGGTCTGCAGGGAGGGGAGTCCTCGTGGTGCTGCCCATGATGGCAGAGGTCTGGGAAGTCTGGAAGCAACCGGTGAGCGATGTTTCTGCGTCGTTTTCCACTCCTTTCATTCTTTATGTGGGTCTTGGATCAGGCACGTGTCAGGTACTCATTCACAGAACCGTCGTCATTCAGCAACTTTGTACCCAGGGTCATTCCCAACACTGTATCGTATACATGATAGTGAACTAAAGCGTAGCTCCTGCTTTGATCTCCTGGGTCAGACATACACCACGTGCCTAAACAGTCAACGAGCACCTAATTCCTGAGAATGAGTGCCGTGCAGGAGAGACAGGTGTGTCCTGGTGGAGTTGCAGGGCCTGTTTTCAGTGGGTGGCCCTGAGAGCGCCCGGCAAGGGGGCTGCTCTCCATGTCAACCTGAAGAGTGGGCGAGAGACACGCTGGTCTTCCATCTGCCAACACAAGGCAGAAGTGGCGGCAGCCTGCACAGTATCCCTGGGCTTGTTTTCTCTGGTGGGGGCGAGGGTGCCCTGGGAAGAGCCCCACTGGCAGCCACACGCCGGGCCTCCGTCTCTCGATGACACTGCAAAGCAGCATGGATTTGGAGCGTCACTTCGCCATTTGCTGGCTTGTCCGAGCGCTGAGTTCCTGGGAGGGCCAGGCCCCCCCCTTGGGTTCGGATACCTTGGCCTGTGATGCCTAAGTTTGTTTCTCATCCATTTAATTGAAACAATATTTTCATGAAGGTTTAATGAAATGCTGTCTGTAAAACCACCTGACCCAGTAGCTGGCAGTCAAAGCAGAGCTTGGAGCAAATTTTCAGCTGAAGATGGGCAGTTTTCCCCAGCACAACACCAATGGGCTGGAGGTCATTGAGGCATCAGGGAGGCTGTGTACCTCCGTGGGGATTTCTGCTGGAGACCGGGGCTGAGGACCTGGGGTTGGGGACCTCTGGTTGAGGCTGGGCAGGTGTAGGAGAAGCGCCTGGCCCCTGGGTTCTGCAGGAGCCCCTGCTCGGTCCTGGACCCAGGGACCATGGGCAGGAGCTGGCCCTGCAGGGAGGCCTGTCTTCAGTCTCGGGAATGCAGAAAGCTGGCCGACAGGAGTCCTGCACTGTCCAGTCGGCTTCACCTGGACACAGTGTCGTCTGGGCTCCACACGGCGGTGGTGTTCATTTGCGTCCAAACCCCCTTGACCCCCAAACAAGGACAATCTCAGCAGCACCTTCATCACCATCATCAGCTGGGTGGTCAGACTGGAAGGGCAGTCCCCAGGCGGGCAGATTCCCACCTCACTTCCTGTGCTGTCCCCAGGACTCCGCAGCACCCGGGGCTGCACCTGCGCACCTAACCCTAACCCAAGCAAGGCTAGCTCACCTGCTGGGGCTCAAACCAACATCTGAACCCAGTGCCTTGAGGTTCATGATGCATCTCATTACGACCACATATGGGAAACGGCCTGTGGACAGGCTGCGGGTGGATGTGGTTCACCAGAGCAGCTGAAGCCTTACTCAGCCATGGGCGTATGCCAGGGGTCGCTTCCCGGGCAGCACCGCAGTGTGGCCACGCAGACATCAGCTCCCCGGCTCTCCATCAGCTCCATCATGACTTGCTGCCCACAGACCCCAGGCTAATCCCATACAGTATTTTTTATTATGTGTGGTGAGCTCTTTACAGAAGGAAGGTAGTGAGTTGTGTGTTGTTTTATTTTAAAAAACTGTATTAACTATTTCTATCTGGATCTTATTTTGAAATGGAAATTGAAGCACTTTAAAAATGCTCTTAACATGAAATGTTTTCCTCTGCCCAGTAAATCTGGGGGGCAGATTCAAATTCTGATCAGTTTTTAAACTCTTTTAACTATGTCTTTGTTTTATAAACCAGTGAAATGAGCATACTCTTGTTTAATCTGGAATCGTGGACTGAAGCTTGCTCTGGGCTTTGAGAGCCAGGCCTGTGTTCATGTGGGCACACGATATTTTGGTTTCATGACAAGAGGACCAGACCGTGAACACAGAGTGTCCTCCAAGCAGAGCACAGGTTCCCAAACCGAAGGTGGCGCCCTGCCTGCCGCCCTCCAAGCTGAGAAACTGCTGATAATCACTGCCCCCTGCATGCCCTCTGAGCACAGGCAACAGAAAACCGCTGTGGGATTTCTTGTCCCTGCACATGAGCCAGTGGCTGGGTCGGAGCAGAAACCATGGCTACGTGTTTTGTGTTCATCTTCTGATGAGTTTGTCTGAATAAGACCATGTGCTTGGCCAGGTCCGCAGCCCAGGCCCTGAGTTCACGAGCCAGCCAGGAACCCCCCTCACCCTCCTCTCCGGGTTATTTGCCTGATTCTCTCCAACTATGGTGCTCTGGGTTCTCAGGAAGCTGGCAGGGAAGCTCGACTGCTATTTGGACCCAGGTCCGCATGCTTCAGAGGAGAGACCTTCAGGAGGTGTGCACCTTTGCCCCGCAGTGTCTCAGACGGGGCATGAAGGTGACCCCAGGGGAAGCGGCGGCAGGTGGCAGCTGAGGTGATGCGACAGATGAGTAGCTGTGGGCAGGCTTTCCACCCTCAGGCTGCTGTCCTCGCCCGCATGGCTTCTCTTCCTATCTGAACATTTTGGGATATTTATACAAAGAGAAAACGTTCACACAGGCCCCAGCTCCTCTGCTTAGTGCCTTTGTCCCCGTGGACGCGTCTCGCTTGGCAGTCTGTCCACCACGTCTCACACAGCAAGACTCACCACATACACACCCTGCCGGCATCATTTCTCCTTGTTAGAGAGATCTTTAGATTTGCCTGTATTTAATAATCCCCTTGCTGTTCCGTAAGGTCTTGAAAGTAACAAGTGACAGCGGCTCCCGGTGCCTTGAACGCCTGGGAGTGTGCTCATCACCGGCTCCAGGTCAGGTCACCCTCCGCTTTGCCAAGATCCCCCGCCTCCCCCTTCTCCTCCATCCACCTTGGGGACAGCATGTGTGTGGCGTGTGAGGAAGGTTGGCTGAGCGCCCCTGCGGCACCCTGTCCAGCGGGGTTCCTGGTGTCAGGTGAGAAGGCTGAGCAAGGAAGTCAGCTCTGTGCGCACACGGGCTTGGGGTACGCAGAGTCAGTTTCCTGGAAATGGCCCTGACTTGAGACCCCCTAGTGAGAGGATGAGGCTGTCCTAGGCTCTGGGTGCTTCAGTGTTCACACCCCGTTTCCAAAGGGGGCCGCCCAAGGCTCAGAGTTGTCCCCAGCTGGGACTGGTCCTTGGGCAAAGGAAATGCCACCGGAGGCTCACTTGCCCTCCCGGAAGGACCCACCATTATCAGGATGTGGGTGATGCATGCTCACAACTGTTGGGGGACCCCTTCCTTGGACCTCGGTGCTAGCCAGCCAAGGACAGGTGCCCTATACCTAGTGCACTTCTGGTTGGTGAGGACCCTGTCTTTATAATTAGGGCTTTGCAACCCAATCTTTCCCACACTTACCCATAATTATTATAATTCTCTCTGAGGGACAGCTTTGACATCAGTGAATTGGAGTCCACAGGCTTTGAGCAACTGAGAACTGACTGGTTTGAGCTGCTCCCCTCTGCCCCTGTTAGGGTCACTCAGTGTACAGATGGGAGAGCTAGCAAAACACTGGCGGGACAGAAGGAGAGGAGAAGCCCGGGGCTGCAGCACGCCAGCGTAAAAAATGAGTGCATTTATAATCAGAACTCAACTGCAGCGACTTATAACGGACTGTACAGTATCACCAGGAGCCTGGGAGGGGTGGCAAATACATCCCAGGAAAATGAATAAAATAGGTATTCAATTCCTGAGAGAAGAAAAACAATTACTGCAAAGACTGCACAATCAGGCATATATCTTTAGATAAAGCAAAATAAAAATAATACTATAAATTGATAAGAAGCACTAAGAAAAACTATGTTGCACTTGTGTAGGGATCTTTGCAGGGAAGCATATGATGCCTGTCATTGGTCAGCATCCGAGCAATCCTGCTTCCTGAGGCCTTTGTGTGGAACAGCCTCCGGTGGCTTTGATTGCATTTAGCATGGTGGGAGGAAGCGGGGCCGCCCAAGTTCGCTGCACCTCCCTCAAGAACGGTGGGAACCCCGTGGTCCACAGGTTGCTCGCTCAGAAACTGTCGTACTTGCATTTATCTGCATTCTGCGCAGCCCGCATCAGGGGCCAACGTATCAGGCAGGTTGGTGAGCGTGAATCTCAGCTATTAGCTGATGAAGCTTGTGTTCAAACACATGATTAGACAGAGATGCGAGTGCATTTCCAGACTTGTCAGTTTTGGAGCTCTGAGAGCTGGGCTTCGGACCCAGCGGCTCCCTGTAGGGTCAGTGGCTACTGCCTTCAGGCACACGTGTCACGCGTGTCCTGTCGTCAGCCTGGTCTGCTCCCCGTATTCTCCTGCTCCCTCCCAGCAGGGACACGGCCTCTTCCTATTAACTTACGGTGCACAGTCTGTTCTGAGAACCCCTCTTCCCTTTGAACGGGCAGTAAATCAAACACCGTCCCTTACTCTCTCAACACTACACACGGTCCTGCCTGGTCTTCAAATGCGTTGTTATCATGGTTGCTGCCGCCTGCAAGAGAGGCATAAAGTTAAGAAACATTGAGAAGACACTGCAAGCTGAAGCTTTCTCTGAAAGTGCACTCGTCCCCCTGCCTGGGCTCAGCTCTTCCCCCAGATCAGTGGCTCCAGAAAGCCGTTCCTGGGTGTTTTGGATGCTTGTCTTTTCTGCAGAGGTGGGCGGACTTTCTGTGATGGGTCAGGTGGCCAAATATTCCGGGCTCGGCCAGTTAGTCTCTGATGCAACCCCTCACTTCTGCTGCTGTGACACAGAAGTGACAGCAGTCAACATGTAACAAAATGGCACTGCTGTGTGCCAATAAAACTTGATTTACAAGAAAGGCTGTGGGCTGGATGTGGCCATGGGCCACCAGTGAGCATGCTTGACTATACACGAGGGGTTGTGTTGACATTACTGGTGGCCTCATAGTGATTGGAACCCCTGCCAAGACCTGCACCGTTGTCTTAGAATTAATTGTGTTTCTAATTTGTTTCCTTCTTTGCCACCACTCACTGCTCCTGAAGTACATGCCAGATCCTGGGCTAGGATCGTTTAATGTAGGGATTCTCAGCACAGCTCTGTGAGGGAGACACCACCACCTCCGCCCTGCAGACGTGCCATCTCAGGAGCCCCCGTCTGACAGAGACACTGCCGATCCAAGCTCGGCAACCACACCTGCTCCATGTGCTCCCACAGCCACACTCCCAGCCACCAGCCTACATTAGTGCACACTGCAGGCCGCAGACTAGGGGGCAGGCGTGAGGGCACGTAAGAAGCCCGGCCTTGAAAGAAGCCCATCTGAAATGGCTGTAAAACGCCTGACACATATTTTGTTTGTTTTTTGAGAAACTGAGAGGGCGTGTGCTGATTAGGTGATGGAGCTGTGAGCATGATAGGTTTCACTCATGGAGATGGATTTTAATCAGCTATTTATAGAAGCTACACTGAATGTACAGACCAGTTAAAAAAAATAAATGCAGCCAACTTTAATAAACACTTTATCTGGCTTTCTCCAGCATATTCTTCCAAAAAAGAAAAGAGAAACAAAATCTTGAACGGCCCCCAAAGGGAGCAGGGGTGCCCACACTGTCCTGAGGGCTTGCACCAGCGCCGGGTGAGGCTTCGTTCCCTCCCCGAGCCAGCCACGCAGAGCTCCACCCTGGAACGCTGGACTCCTTGGGGCCACCCAGTGGGTCACTGCGACGCATGTCAGAGAGCTGCTTTAGTTTCGACAAGAAGCGCTTTAAAGGCATGTACGGTACCTGGTCATCTTAATGAACCGTCCTGTCCTTGATCAAAGGATGCGTCACATTTTTAGCCTAATCTTTTCATTGAATTTCATTATGTGGTTTGTCTCCCTACAATGAACCACAGAAGGCACACGCACAAGTCTAGCTTCGTCCCATGTTATTTCATAAGGTGATTGGTGGGGCCCTCAGATCTGGCAAGAGTCTCTGAACAATTTAATTCTCCAAACGTTTATTCATTTCTCAAATATGTTAAAAGTACAAAAGTGGCTCGTAGGAAAGTCTTGGGGTATGTCATGTCTCCCTCTTCAAAAGATTTGAAAACTTGACAAGGAAAATGTTGCCTGATCATGATTAACCCAGTCCCCGTGGGTCAGTTTTGCTGAAAAAAAAAAAAATTAGCATCTTGCTATAAGAAAAAAAATTTCCAAAAATAAGAACATAGTGAACCCAGTGTTATGAAAGTAATTACTCACATGCCATGGGCAGAAATGAAGAGAAGAAAAAACACACGTTAACAAAGGTATATTGCTGCTCTGAAGTTTGGGATAACAGAAGCACCGTCTGAGGCTTACCCGCCCGCTCCTCTCCCGCCGTAATGCCGTCACAGCCTCTCCCACGTGCAGAACTCCCCTCGACCTCACGCCCCTGCCCCCCCGAGGTGCGCATGTGCAGAACACCCCTCGACCTCACGCCCCTGCCCCCCCGAGGTGCGCATGTGCAGAACACCCCTCAACCTCACGCCCCTGCCCCCCCGAGGTGCGCATGTGCAGAACACCCCTCGACCTCACGAGGTGCGCATGTGCAGAACACCCCTCGACCTCACGCCCCTGCCCCCCCCGAGGTGCGCATGTGCAGAACACCCCTCAACCTCACGCCCCTGCCCCCC
>JAQQAC010020896.1:892679-915986 GCA_029783875.1 Phataginus tricuspis | reverse complement strand
CCCCCCGAGGTGCGCAGTCTCCCTAGAGCGGACCGCGAACAGAGCGCAGCGCAGGAAGGCGGTGCCGGACAGACCGGCCCAGCTTGTCCCACACCACAGGCCTCTCTACTTCTGCTGGTATCACACGGGAGCTTTTGCAAAACTGAACTCTTAAGCTACACTTTCTGAAGATTAATTGAGTCATTCTTGTCTCACTCTTGGCGATATGAAATACAATCATCACGAAATAGAAGTCAATGACCTAACATGAGAAAATAAGTAGCTAAGATTCCGATAATGAAAAGCATCCCAGAGATGACCCGGTGTGTTACTTTCAATAATAATCATGATATCTCCTGATTGAAGGATGTTATCGCTGGGCTGAGTGACCAAAGACTCTACGCTGGGGCGGTAAGGTTTCTCCTGTACGGAGAACAAAGATTGCTAAGCGTTGAGCACTTGCGGGGGAAGAAAGAGCCTCGTGAGTTTCTCCAGGCTCAGGACGGAAGACTTCCCCAGGGCCTGCTGCCTGGCTGGGAAAGGATGCTCCAGGCCCCAGGCAAACTCTCCCTGGACCTGAGGGGACGACGCCCAGCAGAACAAGGCCAGGGAGGTGTTCCTTAAGGTCCACTTACTATGGCGGTGACAGCATGGGCTGAGAGCTGGCGGAGGCCCAGGAAGCAGAGTGGGCAGCGTGGGCAGCGTGGAACTGAGCACCAGGACCTCCCGCGTCTGATGTCTGCCCTGTGCCAGCCCCCTGCGGACTTGAGGTCCAGCTGAGCGCGTCATTCCTGGGGCCTCCTGCTCCTTGAGAACGTATGTAGTCTTTTCTGCCCGCATATCAGATGCCACGCTTGCATTCTCCCTTCTGGCTTTCCACCCCTTGAGAGTGTTACTTAATTCTCATTTGAAAGTTTAACTTTCTGATTCCATCCCTGGTAATGTGGTTGGGGACAGTACCTTGATATTCCGCGGCATAGAACTCTCTCCGTCTCCAAATAACTTCATTCTGATGACCTGAGGCTCACACTTCTGCGAAACGCGCCTCAGAGCTCTCTGGCCGGGCTGCTCTCTGGCTGGTTGACTCTGTTTTCTCTTGTTACTTCATGTGATTTGAGTACGTCAGTTATTGGCCCAAGCTACACAATACTTTTTTGAGATATGTGATTTCAACATAACTTGAACAGCACAATTTATTTTTATTTTCATTAATTAATAAAAAGAGAAAGGAACTGAGGAGGATGGGTGGGAAGGAAGGAACAAGGGGGAAAAAGGGGCAGTACAATTAGCAGACGTAATGTTGGGGGGGCACGGGGAGGGCTGTACAACTCAAAGAAGACAAGTAGTGAGTCTATAGTATCTCACTTCACTGATGGACAGTGACTGTAATGGGGTTGGTGGGGGGGACCTGATGAAGGGGGTAGTTTAAACACCATAATATTGCCCATGTAATTGTAGATTAATGATACAAAAAATAGATTATATAAAATTTTTTTTAATTAATTAAAAGCCTTACACCACATTAGTGATTTTGTAGGTGGGGTTGGGTTAGTATCAAAACTCAAAACCCTCTTACCAGGATACTCACAAATGTGTGGTCAGAGCGCCTAACCGGGACAAGTGACAAGAGGTGACCCTTGTCCTCTGAGGTTTAGGGCAGCTCCTGCCAGAGCCGAGGGGAACGTACCAGCATCTGTTATGTTGAACCCATGTCAACCTGCCCCTCAACCACCCGCTTTCCGTCCCCCGAACCCCTAGGACCCCACATGCCCGCCTGCCAGCCCAGCATGAGATTCGCTCTTGTCACTGTGCCTGCAGAGGCTGGGACAAGGGCGGCTGCTGGCGGGCTGGCGCACCCCGGCCCTGTGCTACACGCTGCAGTAAGACCAGCCACCTGCTCCAGGGGGGCCGTTTCAGCCAAGATCATGGCACTCAGCATGTCACATGTTGTCACCTTGCTGGCTGATGGCCAGGCCACACTCAGAGGTGGTCCTTGGCCAAGGGGCAGGGGGTGGCCCACCCCGAGACCACCCAGGGCCACACTCTGAGGACGAGCAGGTGGGAGCCCTGTGTGGGCCTGGCTCTGGCAGGATAAGCTCCTCTTGGCTGGCGAGCGTGATAATTGTTTAGTGTGGGTCTATGTGGAGGCCACTGTGCAGATTCATCTCATGGCTGAGGTGTTGCAGTGATGGTGAGATTTTTCACCCCAAAATCTACAGCCTCACATGGAAGTCACCACATGCAGAGATGTCCTTGCAAATTAAAGGGGAGACGCGCCAGCTCTCTCTGGCACCTGTGCATGTGGGGAGACTGTGCTGGGAAGGAATTCCCAAGTAGCACCAGGCACACAGGGCTGGGTACCGCACACCCCTGCGCAGAGGACTCATTCTCACAGGGATTTTAGGGTATTTCTTACTTTATAACATTAGATGATATAAATGTAAGTTACTTTTAAATGGCTTATATTTATCACTCACAGAACTTTCATCCGAGTAATAGTCCACTGGAAAGCTCTCTCAGGTGTTATCAGTGGACTGCAGTTAGATGAGATGCAGCAACAAGAACTCCTTATGAGATGGAAGAAAGTGCTCACTGGGACACAGACATTTGCTGTAGGGTTAAATCCATCAGGCCTCTGTAGCCTGTTCGCAGGATTCTATGAACACCCATTACACATTCCCAGACAGACTGTCCAGTAAACAGTGCAGCCAGTGGAACGGGGTGCCCACTGCCTCTTCGCTCACAAGAGGAGAGCGTGCAAACTGGTCGCGTTAGGGTGTGCACAGACTCTTCAAGAGCCACGTCCATGCGCAGGTGGATTGGGACTGAGGGACAAGAGGGCGTACAAAGGACAGACTTTCCATGGAAGAATCCTATCATGTCTGGTTTTAAACCAAGGAAACAAATTGTCTAGAAAATGTGATTTGAAGAGAACATGTGGGTGTGTTTGGTCAGTGGCCCTCAAGCTAGTGAGTGAGTTACGGTTCTCATGACCGTTTTAAGGTGCTGGTGCTCGGGCCTTTACTGATCACCGACTGTGTGTCTGGCACTTTGCAGGATCTTACATGAACCAGTATGATGTCTTGGGTAGGGGTGCCTGCGAGGTTACAACAAGCGTAACTATGAAACAAGTTCCCATGATGGTGGTGTATGCACAGGCCTGTGAGGGCTTAGATGAAATAAATGACAGACACTGTGGGGGAGACGCGGCTCCTTAGCGACGTGGCCCAGGAAAGGCCTCCTGCAGGATGAAAAATGTGCACTTAATTTGTCAGGCAGTCAGGAGCCACTGAAGTATGAGGAATGGAGAAGCCTCATCACAGATATCTGAGAAAGGTTGTACCTCGTGATCCCGCTCACAGAAGGAAATGCAGTTGTCACTACCATTTACAGTATACAGGAGAGCTGTGGGGCAGGGAAGGGATGGAGGGAGGGAGGCAGGGAGGGAGAGAGGCCGGATGGAGGGAGGGAAGGGGGCAGGCAGTGGTAGGCTTAATGCCTGGGAGAACTCACAGTTATTTTATAATTAAAATTTCACTTTACATGTATTAGAAATGGGACTCAGAGGAGTTAACTGACCAGCTTGCAGTCACATGAACACACACACGGAGGACTGGGTCCTTGACACCGATGCTTTCACGCCTGATCACTTGGAAACTGCAGGCCAGTCTCTCACCTGTCAGTGGTGAGAGGGAATGTCTATGAATATAGGTGTTTTTTACGAGCCTTTGATGTGGAACTCACTTTCTCTCATGGCCTATCCAGAGGCATGCACATCATGTATAAAATGTCAATCTAATCTAACCAGGAGTTATTTTAAGATTATAATGATTTGATATCTGACTCTATTGAAGGGCAATAGATGATGTTGCCAGACAACCCTATTTATGTGGGTGGAGTCCTGGGCCCCCTGATCTGGAAACAGGCTGATTTGGGTGGGAAGGACTCTGTGCTCTGGGGACCTGGGTACTGAGTATTTTTTATATTAAGTCTGTGAGCTGTTGTACTTATTTTTCTCATCTTTATTATTAGTAGTGTGGTGAATAGGTTATTAAATTAGGTCAACATTTAATCAAGTCCTAGGTTCAGTGCACAGACATGCATTCATATTTTGTTTGTACCTCCCTGGTGTGAGTTTGAGCAAGATCATAGAGAGGCCACTGAGTGCGGGCTGGTCGAGAAGGAACAAGAGTAAATGCCCAGGACAGAGATGGCGCGGGGAGAGGTGAGGCCAGAAGTGATCGCAGCTGGCCTGGAGGATTCAATCAGAAGTGTGAATTCGATTGTCTCTTTTGTGTATGTGTAAGTGTTATAACATTTTCCATTTCAAGCTCCCACCCTGCTGGGCTGCCGCCTTCTCTTTTTTCAAGATTTTTGTCCAAGTTCTCAGGGGCTCATCTATTGCTGAGTGTACGTGGGCATTGGGGAGTGACCCCTCTGGTCCACGAACACCCAGGAAACTCGGAGCTGCCCGTCGTCCATGGACGGCCTGCCATTCTGGCCCCAGAAGGCCTCTGGGGAGGGCCCTTGCTCAGGAGCGTTCCTCCCAGGCTGGTCTCCTCAGTGAATCCTTCCCATTTCTCTAAACTGTTTCATTTCAAAGGCCGGAGGAGACACCCCCTGCCTTCTGCACTTCTGCCCCTTCCCTGACCCTAACGCCTGGGGGAGCCAAGTCCCCTGCCCGTCACAGCCTCCTGGCTGGTGGTGAGCTCTGGTCCAGGTTAGGAGCAAGAAGGGCTTCGCCACCCAGACCCCCTCAGTAGGCGCTGCCGTTTCATACTGACCTGAGGTCTTTCCCCGAGTCCCAATCTATGCTAACTGCATGCCGGCCCACTCAGATTTCCTGAAGGAAATGAAATGGTATAATTTAAACAAATAAACTTAGGCTCCCGTCTCACTGAGATCTGCGTGGACCCTAAAGCTGCCTGGCCGCATGGAACTGCCCTGCCGTGGAGGACCCTGGAGGAGTCCTCTGACATCTGGGTGACCTGTTGACAAGCATACAATTTTCACGCCTTGTTAGGATATTTTAATCAGCACTTAAAATGAAACAAAATAGATTTTGGCGAGCAAATGTCTGCACTCTACCTTCTAAATAACAATTAGCTTTTAAGCCTAGATGTGCACATGGGCTGTGATGACATCCACTAGACAGTGCAGGCAGGGCCCTGGCCATTCCAGCCAGAGGCCTCTTTCTTTGCACTGATTCTCCTGTGCAGATTCTGTTTGGGGATATGTGTTTTCCACGAACACTTCCAAGGCTTTTGTGTATTAGCTGCTGGTTTTTCCTAATTTCTGAGAATCCCTACTCTTTTTCAAAATTAAGAAAAAGGGACCAAATTGAAGCCTAAAATCCTCTGGCAGGGCTGAGAGCCAAATGTTCCATTTTATTTTCACATAAGCAGAATTCATTCCTGATAAACAGGTCAAAGTTTGCAACACACAGAGGAAGCCATGAACACCTGGGGAATGGAACTGGCCAGCTTGTATCCAGACAGTAACGTGAACTGCGGGAGTGACCATGTCAGCCAGAGAATCATGTTGTTGGGAACAAAGGTGAACAGAGGCAGTGGGTTTTGGATTTTGGGAAGAGCTGGGGGCGACTCTGCGTCGGCTCTGTGGCTGCCTGTGGGCGAGCCTGGAACCCCCGGCCCCCAGTGGGCTCTTTGCTTTCTGAGGATCCAGAACCTGCTTTGGCCTCCACCCCACCTCGCAGGAGGTGCGGGGCTGACGTTCCCGGCAGGATGTCCAGCTCCTGACACCTTCACTGCAGACCCTGCCACCTGCCTTCAGAGGCTGTGCTGTCGCTTGGTTCCGCCATCGTGCGCAGGTGTGAACTGAATGCGTGTGCACACCCTGCTTTCTCTGCTGCCTGAGCTCTGGCAAGGCTGTGCATTGTGACTGCAGCAGAGCAGACTGTCAGACCTAGGCTGGTTTGGGGTCTTTTTGCTTTGTTCTTACAAAGGCCATCGTGCTCTACCTGGGGACTTCAATGTACCAGGTGATTCTGTGTTGTGGCTACTGTCTGGCCTGTGCCAGATGTTTAGGGGAATTCCTGGCCTCTGCCCTCCTCCCTGGTGGTGATGCCATCCATGTCTCTAGATGTCGCTAAATACTCCCTGGGGGGCACAACTGCCCTCCTGGTCTAGAAAATGGCAGAACCCATGTCTCAGGATGGCCAATACAACTCTTTATTTGAACTGGGCCTTGATTGCGGGACATGCGATGTTAGGTTCCCAATGGTGTGACCTGAGACTGGTGAACATGGGTTAATTCCATATCACATTCTTTTACATTCAGGCCCTGGTATTGTTACAAAGATGATGTCAGCCTCCTGAGAGATAGTAATTTATAAAGGCTGTGAGAAAAAGAGGCTCACAGAAGCCCTTGGTCAGCATGCCACTTACCAGAGCCCTACCTGTGCCCGGTGGGCGTTTGGGGAACTGCGCTATGCAGAAGGCAGGACACGCACGTTTACGTCTCATTTCATATGATCGTAGTCAGTCACCTGAGCCACCACGTGTGCCCACCTCGTGTGCATGACCCCACCTCCTGTGCGCACGCCCCCCCACTATGCCCCTATCACCGCGAGCTCCCCGCAGACGCAGCTTCTGGCTCAGGGCTCTGCATGCATTCTGGTCCCAGGCCTCATGAGGCAGGTGGCTCTCTAAGGAGAAAGTCCCTAAGAGGCCTGACGGCAGGGACAGTGTTCCGGAAGTAACTGCAGCACCTCTGCTGAGGACGATGGTCGCTTACTCATAAAAGGCCCTGCCCAGCACACAGTAGGTCCTCATGAAGGTTAGCCAGGGTACCAGCCATTCCAGGCTGCATCCATGTCCACAGCTCTCCTGTGGTGGGATGAAAAACACCTTAACAGAGTCACTCCAGGTTGTGGGCATTGCAGCCAAGACCAGTCAGCATGCATCCCATCTGATTCAGGGGCAGGCACTTATTTGACACTTTCTAAAATAAATTTGAAAATCCAGCCTGCCTAAGTCACGGGAGATCCAGGCTGTTAATTAAGGGAAACCTTCAGCATGCTCCAAAGTGGCCACAACACCCTCTGACCACAGGTGGACCTGCAGGGCCAAGTCCCAGCCTGACCGTGGAGATGCCGGCCCCGGTGCTTCTCCTGCCCCTGTTCCAATTATAGGGCAGCTTCCCGAAGGAAGGAGGAGGGAGTGGCAATGCCAGTGAGAGACGTTACAAGCATGTCCATTAATACTTTCAGCTTCACTCAGCAGTGCAAGGAACTACCTTCAAAAAAAAAAAAGGAAAGAAAAAGGTCTACCACCTGCCCGGCCTCTAGCACCTGCCCAGCCCCTGGCACTGCCCAGCATTCTAACACTCTAACCCCAGCAGATAAATGGGAAACAGGTGTAATCACATGGTCACTGTGGGACACAGACTCAATGGTGCCACAGGAAATTACTTAGTTCCACTGGCACAGGACAGTGGGGGCCCCAGGGTGACATAATTCATCCCTTAACCAGGGGCCATCAGAGCTTGAGAAGCCAAGGACAGTGTGTCCTGAAAGTGCTGTTTGCCCTCTAAAGCAGGACACACGGACTCTGCTTTGAGAATGGCATATCCTGCATGAGGCTAACAGGGCCAAGGCAACATCAGAGCAAGGGTTCAGGGATATTTGCTGCATAAAAACATCAAGAGACAAAGGGGAAACCTTTGATCCTTAACAAATAATAAAATAATCTTCGTAAGGAAAAGGTTAAAGAGAGGTCTGAGATTCCATGGGCGGACAACAGTAAAGAAAGCAGAGGGTTCAGAAATCTGCTTCCTCCTGGCCCTGCACCGTGCTGGAGGCAGAGCCTCTGTCCGGTGTGAGCCACACCCACTAGAAGGCCTCAGGATCGAGCACTGACAGCACATGTGACGCGTTTCGTGTCTAGCGTGTGATGGAATTCGCTAATGCCTCACAGATGTGCATTAAGACAGTAGGACAGAGGGCAGAGAAGGGCAGGGAAGGGTGAGTGGAGCACAGCAACTTAGAGCTCCGTTTTCTTTCTCTTGTTGGGTTTACTGAGCACACTTTTCCAATCATTTATTTGCCTTCCCTTTCACCCACTGCTTTAAGTAACCACCGGGTGCGATATAAAATCTGAAAATAATGATGCTTAAAACAATGTAATTATATGTTTTAATTTCCAGCCAAAATTGGTGCACGTTACTGTGCAGATTGGTTTAAATGCTCAACCATTTGACTGTGGGCTCTGTTGAGACCCCAGAAAAGTTCCTTCATGCTCTAGAATCTCCGTTTTTACTGCACGTGTCACTAAGGAAGCCTCTTGCCTCCCCAAGCAGTACGCACTGACATCTGGCACCCCAGACGTGTTCATTTCTCTTAATTTCAGTATTTCATTGTCAGGATAGAGCAGTCGTATAAGCAGCCAGCACCATAAGAAATAAGAGCATGATGACCATTCTTAGAAACCTGAATGAGGGTCAACCAGAAACAATGACATTTATGCGTTTTTATATTACAAAATACCACGTGTGGGTTCAGATTCCATTCGCTTCTCTCTGGGACAAGCCCACCTATGTGTGAGCACAGGAAAAAAGGAAAACCCAAATATACTCTTAATGAGAGAGACTGAAACCACAAATCAGGAAACTGTGCGCTGGAGGAGACGCCTCGGGGAGCAGGCAAGCCAGAGCCAGGTGTGCGCAGGCCGGGTTCACGGCCCTGGGCGGGTGGGGGCTTCCTGGATGCCTCACCACGTAGGACATTGGGTAGCAGGATTTGGGGGCCGAACCCAACCCCACTAACAGGAGTGCTCACTGTTTACCAGGCACCAGAGGAGGCACTCGAGATGCTGTTATGATTAACATTTATTCCGTTTGGGTCTTTGAAAAACAGAGAGGGCTGAACAAGTCACACAGAGTGGCCCATGAGAGGTGAAGCGGCGTCACGGGACTCAACAGCAAGCGGGGTCGCCCTGGGTTTGTGGAGGGGCCGCAGGACTTGATGTGGCAGGAAGCGGGTGGTCTTTGGGGGGGTCCTAAAGATGGTGGGAGTTCAAGGGGGCACTTCAAGTCCCTGGAGAAACCACGAGCAAACACATACGGGACAGAGAAATCAACACCAAACTGAGAAGACTGTGCTCAGTTCCTGACACAGAGGGTCTCCCTTGGGGCAGGACAGTGACTTACTCAGAGCACAGTGTCGAGAGGTGGGCGCCGGTGGACGTGTGCAGGCTGCAGTGAGCAGGAGGGGCGGGCGAGGGGACGGCTCTCCTACACTGCAGGCCGGGAAGGATAGAGGGCACACCAGCCAGTCTGGCCATGGCGGGCCGAGGGTGAAAACAGAAGGCTTCATCTGAGAGGCCTGGGACCCCAGCTCGGCAGAGCCTCTCAGGGGGGTGGCAGGGTGAGGGGGAGCTGGGTGCTGTGTGCTCCAGAGGTCTTGCCGAGCAAGACGGGCGCGGCCACCCAGGGAAGCCTGCATATTTGGCAGGTCATAAACAGCATTTGCTCCTTCAGCCTTCGTACTAGGTTAAAATGCAAACCACCATTTTGCTAAGTATTTCCCTTCAGAATTAAATCTTTGTATTTACTGTCTATTGCTGTGTTAGAAATCCCACCAGTACGTAGTGGCTTAGGGAAGGCACCATGCACCATGTCCCCTCGTCTGTGCTTAGGAGTCCGGGCACGGCTCGGCTGCATCCTAGCTCAGGGACTTCTGCAGGCAGCAGTCAGGGTGTCAGTTGGGACCCTGGTCAAGGCCAGACTCAGCCAGGCGGGACTGCCCAGGTCACGCAGGAGGCACTGGCAGGGCTCAGTCTCTCATGGGCTGAGGGACAGTGGCCTCAGCTCCTTGCCGGCTGTTTGCTAAGGGCCACCCTCTGCTCCTCACTGAGGGCCCCAGCCGAGCCAGCATGCTGCAAGAGCAGGATCCCCAGCAAGGTGGAGCTTGTAGTGTTTTGTAGTCAAATCTGGGAAGGGACACCCCATCCCTTTTTGCCATATTCTGCTCTTTACAAGCAGCCATTCAGTCTGGTTGCACCGAGAGGAGGGGCATTTCACTTGCTGTGTGCACCCAGAGGTGAGGTCATCAGGGCCCGCGGCAGGATGCCTACACCTTCTTTGAGGGCAGGATTGGGTTTTCTGTCCTGACCCATCTCTGCCAAATGCCCTGTACGTGACACAGTAGGGACCCCACATGGCATTCTCTCTGTTGGCAGACCGACCGCCAGACCCTCGAGTGCCCTGTTGGCCCCGTGGGCACTCTTCTCGCTGCCGATCTACCCTGTCCTCCTGCAGCATCCAATTTCCCACCCCTTTCCTTGTTGCTGAACTCTGTGAAATTTTAGGATTCCAGACTGGTTAAACTGATTTCCTATGAAGAGGGACAACCTCCTGCGGGTGGTGGGAGGCTGCAGGCGGTGGAACCGTAGCCGGTCCGATGTGGTGGATTCAGCAGCTTCAGACTGCACGTGGGGGAGGCTCCTGTGCGGGCTGCCTGTGTCTGCCCCACCCAGAAAGGGTGGAGAAGGTGGCGTCAGGTCACTTCCCCTCGGTGAGCGCCTGGAGGTACCAGGCCTCCGGCTGCCAGCCAGCTCTCCCCTCAGGAGCTCTAACTGGTTGGCAACACTCACCAGTCAACCGGTTACGGCTCAGGGCAAAGCTGAGTGAGGTGCTGGCGTTGCAGCCTTATGGGTCTGGGGAAAGTGGCACGAGGCAGGTATGGCAGCTATTTCCTCAAAGCAGAAGCATTCCAACTGGCTGGAGTGCCTGGTGTGAAAACTCAGAGAGACACCTTCTACACAATTCCCAACAGCAATAATGGGGTCCTTCCGGGGGCCAGCTCACAGCCCGTGTGTACCACTGGACCTTGACTTCTCATGACGACGCACTGCTCAGGGCCATGCCGCGGAATCATGCTCTCCCTGAGAAGGCTTAGTCTCAGACTGCCCGAGCTGTGTCTCGCTCCGGAGGAGCCGGCGGGGCTGGCTTACAAGGTGCCCGCTGCAGCCTCCTCCCGACGCCTCTGCCCCTGGCAGGGGTGGGGTCTTGACAGAGGAGGAAGTTGCTTGGGGAGGTGGGCTTGAGTTTGCGCTCTCAGCATGGCGGAAAGCCACTGACTTCATGCCTAGGCATGAAATGATCTTCCCTTTCCATCTGGGGGGACCTCAGAGAGGTTGCCTTGTTTTCTGAAAGGTCAAAAAAATATCTGATGCCAGTGTGTGCTTGTGTTATGTGAGAACATCATGATAGAATCACAGTGCGCACTTCTGGAACTCGGCCCCATCACAAGCTTGACTATTGATTTTTAAGTTCCGATATAGCATTTTCACATCAATTCATTTAAGTGTTATAAGCTGCATTTGGGGGGAAATTGTTCCCCTTTTCTGAGATTAATTCTCAAATAATTTCTGCACTATTTCTGAAAATAAACTTTCTCCACCATGTGCAGCTGAGAAGCAGCCGGGATTTCGGAAGTTTGGAGTTGCCTAAACAAGAAATGTGATGACTGATGTAGTTATCTCCAGCATCATTTTCTGGTAGAAAACTGAAAAAAAATGAAAATGTTTTTCAAATTACTCTTGACATGATTCTCGAATGAATATGACTTAAGTCCTCTGGGATCAGAGTTCTCCATCGGGTCAGACCCAGTGCTGGTGCTTCCTCTGAAAGCGTGAGCCCTTGACCCTAGTCTGTGGGTTTCAGTTTCATTTGTAAAGCAGTCCCACCTGTTTTCTTAGTATTTTGTGTTGTGCTATATTATACCACAGGTGTGTATGTCATATCGTTTAGTTGGTAGGAGAGCCTTACAACTTGCCAATAACAGATGTTATCATCCTTTTTGATCATTACCCCAAATCTATATTTGAGGAAGTTAAGGTATAAACAGGTTTAGAAGCATATCCAAGCCTTTAGATCTTTCCAGAGATCTTTCCAAATGAAGCAGTACGGATCTCGATAAGTGTAAACAGTTGAATGCCTGAGTGAGTGAAGGAGTAACACAAATGGCCAGCAAGAAGCAGAAGAACCACACACACTAACTTAACTCAAAACACACAAGAGCTGTGTGTCCCCAAGGTGCCCCCATACTGTTCCTTATACTGACACCATGGAGGAGACAGATTGGCCTGTTAAATAGTTCTGGCACTCTTGCCAGAAATAAAGTGACCATAAATATGATGGTTAATTTCTAGTATCTCCATTCTATTCTATTGATCTGCATGTCTATCCTTGAACCAGTACTGCACGGTCTAGATTATTCCTTTATTTTTTTGTTGTAGGTTTTTAAATCAGGGAATTTTCTTCTTCCAACTCTGTCTTCCTTCCACAGTTGCTTTGCTTATTCTGGATCCTTGTATTTCCATATGAACAGGATCAACTTAGTAACTTCATGAAAACCAAAAAGAAGCTGGGCTTTTGAAAGTGTCTGCAGTGAATCTGTAGATTAATTCTGGGAGTATCGCTCTCTGAATAATATTAAATCTCCTGATCCATGAACATGGGCTGTCTTTGCAGTAGTTAGATCTTTAATTTCTTGAAAGAGTATTTTGTAGTTTTCAGTGTCCATATGTTGTACTCTTTTTGTTAAATCCTGTACATTTTGTATTCCTTGCATTGTGTGGCCATTCACTTATTTTCTATCCTTTCTTTTTGAGTTCTTGGGGTTTTTTGGGTTACGTGTTCATTTCACTTTACACCTGGCTTCCTAGGTGTCACAGCTGGACAGTATGAATTAGTGGTCATCCAAAGATGGCTCAGATTTTCCAAAATACACTGCGTGACTGTCTTCCACCCTTTTCTGGGGATCCATGTGAGGCCCACCTGCAGACCTCAGGTGTCCTGTGAGATGGCTTTAATTCACTCCCTCCTGTACAGGCTTCACGACACCCAGAGATGAGTGTCTGGTGCTCCTGCTTTCCTGTGTCTTCCCTGGCGTGCACATGGCCTTGTGCATGCAAGAGGCCTTCAGGTCCCAGGGCTGGGTCAGAGCTTTCCAAAGCTCCCTACTGCTACCAGGTTCTGCCAGGCCTCTCTAGGATTCCTTTTAACCTCCCAGTCGGGCTTCTGCCCACATCTGCAATCACAGCCCGAGGCAGCCGAGATGCTGTGGCATTTGCTGCTGCTTTGGTAACGCCCTGCAGGTGGCCTCCCCCATACCACACGGCAGGAGCAGGGCTTCCCACAAACTGCGTGTCAGACAAAAACTGGCCACCCTGGAGGTGGTGCTTGTGATGCAGCTCAGAAGCCATCAGATGGAGACTTCTGGGAAGATGGCGGCATGAGCGGGGCGGCAGAGATCTCCTCCCAAAACAATATATATTTGTGAAAATACAAGAAATACAACTATTCCTAAAAGAGAGACCGGAAGATACAGTACAACAGCCAGGCTACAGCTACATCTGCGAGAACTCAGCACCCCATGAAGCAGGTAAGATACAAAACCACAACCCAGCGGGACCCGAGCACTCCCCCCCCACCCCAGCGCACTGGTGGAAGGAAAAGATTCAGAGTGGGGAGGGAGTGGAGACACAGGCTCACCAAATAACCAGCCCTGGTGATCTGCGCTGGGAGCACTGACACACATCACATGGTGTATCGGAGATTAGAGAGACAGAAATGCAGGATCCGAGATGGAGACCGCAAGCAGGTCCTCTCAGCCGGCTTCCTGGGACAAAAGAAAAGTGCACACTTTTTTAAAAAGTCTTAAAGAGACAAGGGCCCAACAGCGGGACAAAATCGTACCAGCGCACTTGGCCCAGTGGACTGGGAGTCTTGGGGAATTTTGGACCCCCGGGCCAGCAGCCAGGCAAAGCAGCCGCCCCAAGGTTTCCCACAGAGATCAGCAGCCTGCCATTCGTTGCCACCCACCTGGCCAGAGCCGCAAAGGGTCCAGCAGAGCCGCCACTGCTGCAGAACAGCGGAGGAGTGGCGCCACCCACAGCAACCTCAGAGAATCACATCCCAGATGGCATGCAGCTAAGTGGGAAGGACCCCAGAACCAGGTTCGGAAGGCACCAAGGGCACCAGAATGCCCCCAACAAGACTGCAAACCCCAGCAGTGCTATAGGCTAGGCTGAGGGCGACCCCGCACACAGGCAGCTTAGGGGATTATCCCAGAGACTGCCTCCCGGTGTGCAGGAAAATAGCTCAGGCCCCGGAGAAGGGCAAGGAGAACAAGCAGGAAGGGACTTTGTTCTCCCAGCTGACACACGTGGCGCCTACCAGCAACCACTTCTATCACCATGAAAAGACAGAGGAATATGGTCCAGACAAAGCTTAGCCAGACCCCAGAGAGGGGGCCTGATGGGATGGACATGCACAACCTTCCTGAAAAAGAATTCATAATAAAAGTCATAACCATGCTGATGGATCTACAGAGAAATATGCAAGAGCTGAGGGAGGAAGTGAGGGAAGTGAGGAAAGACAATGTAGAAATGAGACAAGTGATCGATGGGCTTACCAGCAGACTGGATGAGGTGCAAGAGACTGTTAATGGAATAGAAATCAGACAACAGGAATACAGAGAAGCTGAGGTAGAGAGAGATAAAAGGATCTCTAGGAATGAAAGAATATTAAGAGAACTGTGTGGCCAATCCAAACAGAACAATATTCACATTATAGGAGTACCAGAAGAAGAGAGAGAAAAAGGGATAGAAGGTGTCTTTGAAGGACTAATTGCTGAAAACTATCCCAAACTGGGGAAGGAAATAGTCTCACAGTCCACAGAAGCCCACAGATCTCCCAACACAAGGGACCCAAGGAAGACAACACCAAGACACATAATAATTAAAATGGGAAAGATCAAAGATAAGGACAGAGTATTAAAGGCAGCTAGAGAGAGAAAAAAGATCACCTACAAAGGAAAACCCATCAGACTATCATCACACTTCTCAACAGAAACCTGACAGGCCAGAAGAGATTGGCATGATATATTTAACGTAATGAAACAGAAGGGCCTCAAACCAAGAATATTGGATCCAGCACGATTATCATTTAAATATGATGGAGGGATTAAACAATTCCCAGACAAGCAAAAGATGAGGGAGTTTGCCTCCCATAAACCACCACTACAGAATATCTTAAACGGACTGCTCTAGAGGGAAGCACTCCTAAGGCTAAAAAACTGTCACCAGAGAAAATAAAATCATAGCAAAGAAAGCAGACCATCCAAATACTAACTAAAGGCAAAGAATAAAACACCTAGTATATAAAGAATGGAGGAAGAAGAATAAGTAGGGAGAGAAATGAAAAATCATCAGACTGTCTTTACAATAATTAACAAGAAAGTTAAGTTAAACTGTTAGATAGTAAAGAAGCTACCCTTGAACCTTTGGTAACCACGAATCTAAAGATAGCAATGGCAATAAATACATATCTATCGATAATCACCCTAAATGTAAATAGACTGAATGCACCAATCAAAAGACACAGAGTAATAGAATGGATAAAAAAGCAAGACCCATCTATATGCTGCTTACAAGAGACTCACCTCAAACCCAAAGGTGTACACAGACTAAAGGTGAAGGGATGGAAAAAGATATTTCATGCAAACAACAGGGAGAAAAAACCAGGCGTTGCAGTACTTGTATCAGACAAAATAAACTTCAAAATGAAGAAAGGAGCAAGAGATAAAGGACATTACATAATGATAAAGGGGTCAGTCCGACAAGAGGATATAACCATTATAAATATATATACACCTAACACAGGAGCGCTGGCATATGTGAAACAAATACTAACAGAATTAAAGGAGGAAATAGAAAGCAATGCATTTATTTTAGGAGACTTAAACACACCACTCACTCCAAAGAACAGATCAACCAGACAGAAAATAAGTAAAGACACAGAGGCACTGAACAGCACACTAGAACAGATGGACCTAACAGGCATCTACAGAACTCTACACCCAAAAGCAGCAGGATACACATTCTTCTCAAGTGCACATGGAACATTTTCCAGAATAGACCACATACTAGGCCACAAAAATAACCTCAGTAAATTCAAAAATATTGAAGTCTTACCAACCAACTTCTCAGATCACAAAGGTATAAAATTAGAAATAAATTTCAGAAAGAAATCAAAAAGGCTCACAAATACATGGAGACTTAACAACATTCTCCTAATGAATCAATGGGTTAATGACCAAATCAAAACAGAAATCAAAGAATATATGGAGACTAATGACAACAACAACACAAAGCCACAACTTCTGTGGGACGCAGCGAAGGCAGTCTTAAGAGGAAAGTACATTGCAATCCAGGCCCATTTAAAGAAGGAAGAACATTCCCAAATGAACAGTCTAAGGACACAATTATTGAAATTGGAAAAAGAAGAACAAATGAGGCCCAAAGTTACCAGAAGGAGAGACATAATAAAGATCAGAGAAGAAATAAATAAAATTGAGAAGAATAAAACAATAGAAAAAAATCAATGAAACCAAAAGCTGGTTCTTTGAAAAAATAAACAAAATAGATAAACCCCTAGCCAGACTCATTAAGAGAAAAAGAGAATCTACACACATAAACAGAATCACAAATGAGAAAGGAAAAATCACTGTGGACCCCACAGAAATACAAAGAATTATAAGAGAATATGATGAAAATCTATATGCTAACAAGCTGGAATACCTAGAAGAAATGGACAACTTCTTAGAAAAATACAACCTTCCAAGACTGACCAAGCAAGAAAAAGAAAACCTAAACAGACCAATCACCAGCAACGAAATTGAATCAGTAATCAAAAAACTACCCCAGAACAAAACCCCTGGGCCACATGGATTCATCTCTGAATTCTACCAGACATATAGAGAAGAAATAACACCCATTCTCCTTAAAGTTTTCCCAAAAATAGAAGAGGAGGGAATACTTCCAAACTCATTCTATGAAGCCAGCATCACTTTAATACCAAAACCTGGCAAAGACCTCACCAAAAAAGAAAATTACAGACCAATATCCCTGATGAACGTAGATGCAAAAATACTCAACAAAATGTTAGCAAACCAAATTCAAAAATACATCAAGAGGATCATACACCATGATCAAGTGGGATTCATCCCAGGGATGCAAGGATGATACAACGTTCGAAAATCTATCAACATCATCCACCACATCAACAAAAAGAAGAACAAAAACCACATGATCATCTCCATAGATGCTGAAAAAGCATTTGACAAAATTCAACATCCGTTCATGATAAAAACTCTCAACAAAATAGGTATAGAGGGCAAGTACCTCAACATCATAAAGGCTATATATGAAAAACCCACAGCTAACATCATACTTAACAGCGAGAAGCTGAAAGCTTTTCATCTAAGATCAGGAACAAGACAGAGATGCCCACTCTCTCCACTGTTATTCAACGTAGTACTGGAGGTCCTAGCCATGGCAATCAGACAAAACAAAGAAATACAAGGCATCCAGACTGGTAAAGAAGAAGTCAAACTGTCACTAGTTGCAGATGACATGATATTGTACATCAAAAACCCTAAAGACTCCACTCCAAAACCACTAGAACTAATATCTGAATTCAGCAAAGTTGCAGGATACAAAATTAACACACAGAAATCTGTTGCTTTCCTATACACTAATGATGAGCTAACAGAAAGACCAATCAGGAAAACAATTCCATTCACAATTGCATCAAAAAGAATAAAATACCTAGAACTAAACCTAACCAAGGAAGTGAAAGACCTATACCCTGAAAACTACAAGACACTCCTAAGAGAAATTAAAGAGGACACTAAGAAATGGAAATGCACCCCATGCTCTTAGTTAGGAAGAATAAATATTGTCAAAATGGCTATACAACCTAAAGCAATCTACAGATTCAATGCAATCCCTATCAAAATACCAAGAGCATTCTTCAGTGAACTGGAACAAATAATTCTAAAATTCATATGGAACCACAAAAGACCCTGAATAGCCAAAGCAATCCTGAGAAGGAGGAATCAAATGGGGAATTACGCTCCCTGACTTCAAGCTCTACTACAAAGCCACAGTAATTAAGACAATTTGGTATTGGCACAAGAACAGACCCACAGACCAGTGGAACAGCATAGAAAATCCAGACATTAACCCAAACCTATACAGTCAATTAATATATGATAAAGGAACCTTGGATATACAATGGGGAGATGACAGCCTCTTCAGCAGCTGGTGTTGGAAAAACTGGACAACTACATGTAAAAGAATGAAACTGGACTACTGTCTAACCCCATACACAAAGGTAAACTCAAGGTGGATCAAAGACCTGAAAGTAAGTCATGAAACCTTAAAACTCTTAGAAAAAAAACATAGGCAAAAATCTCTTGGACATAAACATGAGCGACTTCTTCATGAGCATATCTCCTAGGGCAAGGGAAACAAAAGCAAAAATGAACAAGTGGGACTATATCAAGGTTAAAAGCTTCTGTACAGCAAAGGACGCCATCAGTAGAACAAAAAGACATCCTACAATATGGGAGAATATATTCATAAATGATGTATCTGATAAGGGGTTGACATCCAAAATATAGAAAGAACTCACGCACCTTAACAAGCAAAAACCAAATAATCCAATTAAGAAATGGGCAGAGGACATGAATAGACACTTCTCTAAAGAAGAAATTCAGATGGCCAACAGGCACATGAAAAGATGCTCCACATCGCTAATCATCAGAGAAATGTAGATTAAAACCACAATGAGATATCATCTCACAGCAGTGAGGATGGCCAACATCCAAAACACAAACAACAACAAATATTGGGGAGGATGTGGAGAAAAGGGAACCCTCCTACACTGCTGGTGGGAATGCAAATTAGTTCAACCATTGTGGAAAGCAGGATGGAGGTTCCTCAAAAAACTCAAAATAGAAATACCATTTGACCCAGGAATCCCACTCCTAGGAATTTACCCTAAGAACGCAGCAGCCCAGTTTGAAAAAGACTTATGCACCCCTATGTTTATTGCAGCACTATTTAGAAGCCAAGAAATGGAAGCAACCTAAGTGTCCATCCATAGATGAATGGATAAAGAAGGGGTGGTACATATACACAATGGAATATTATTTAACCATAAGAAGAAAACAAATCCTACCATTTGCAACAACATGGATGGAGCTAGAGGGTATTATGCTCAGTGAAATAAGCCAAGCGGAAAAAGACAAGTATCAAATGATTTCACTCATATGTGGAGTATAAGAACAAAGAAAAACTGAAGGAACAAAACAGCAGCTGACTCACAGAACCCAAGAACGGACTAACAGTTACCAAAGGGAAAGGCACTGGGGAGGATGGGTGGGAAGGGAAGGACAGGAAGGAAAAAGGGGGCATTACAATTAGCAGACACAATATTGGAGGGGCACGGGGAGGGCTGTACAACTCAGAGAAGACAAGTAGTCATTCTACAGCATCTCACTATGCTGATGGACAGGGACTGTAATGGGGTTGGTAGGGGGGACCTGATGAAGTGGGGAGTTTAATAACCATAATGCTGCATGTGCAATTGTAGATTAATGATACCAAAATTAAAATAAATAAAAAGCCCATCAGATTTGCCTGCTTTCAGTGCTGCTGGCTTTTGGCAGCCGTGCTATGAGCAAGGGACGCAGAATGGGAATAGCCCCAAGTCAAAATGTCTTAGACTCACCATCTTACCAAAATTCAGTGGTTCCTCTTGAGTGGACAAATTTTTGGTTTATTTCACGGCTTTGTTTAATTGTCAGAGTTCTGAAATGGTTGATTTCATTGTCCCACCAAACCAGGTTTTCAGTGCTCCAGGTTGTCCTTAGTGTGACAATGTAATTCACAACATAGCAGTTTGCACTGCATGCGACTGAATAACCAGGTGAAGGGGCTCAGCAGGCTTGGTTCTCCCGCCTCCTGGAGTTCGCGTGGTTTGCCTCTTGTGGTGCGTCACTGAGATGACCCGTGCTTTCATCTTTCAAACTGTGGCAGACTGCAGTCCACTGTTCCTGCATGACTCGGTGTCCTCAAGAGCCTGGGCCCCACCTTACAATCTGGCTCTCACTTTGCCAGCCTCGGTTGGACCTTCTTACTCCGGGAGGGGAATGGATCTGGTGACTGAATGCCCTGGAACCACATGTGTGTACAGTGTCTTCAGTCATCAAGGGAGACCACAGCTTCATCAAGAATGACTGACCCACAGGACGTCGAAGTCCTGACAGAGCTTCTGCCTTAGAAACATCTTTTCCTTTCATGTTTCTTCTGCTCCAAAGCAGTCAATCAGTTTGTCATCTTAGGAATGGTTTTGTACCCTCGTCTCCGAATCCCCTGTTTCTTCCTGTACAGGATACGGGGTTTTGTCACACATGAGCCCCTGCACGGGATGGCAGGGAGAGGGTGAGCTCCAGGGTTAAATTGGGCCCATTCACACCTCATTCTGGCCCTGCAGCCCATGTGACCACGGAGTGCTTCCTGGCCTCCCAGTACCTGAGTTCATGCATCTGAGGGTGGGGTGGCTCTCACAGGGACCTCAATGGCATCTCTGTAAAGATGAAGTAGGGTTGCCCCTGTCACAAAGTAAACTCTTCATAAACGCTAGCTCTTACTATATGATTTTGCTGGGAGGATGTGAAGTGGCTGTGCTGTCAGAGCCTAGGAGTCCATAGGTGAGACAAGTGACTCCTGGGGAGGTGTGTGTCTGGCTCCTGCGTGGACAGAGCAAGGGCCATGCACACAGCAGCCCTGCCCTCGGTCCACGCAGGATGGGGAGAGGACACACACCTGCCTGGAAATGGAGGTGGTACCTGGCATGGAGGAGAGTTAGGCAGAGGGAGAGAGAAGGGGCTTCCTGGGAGTAAGGAAAACCAGCACGCAACAAAGATGCAGACAACACGGAGGTGCAGGGACGCACACGGCATCCAGGACCGCACGGAGAGGTAAAGGCTGGAAGAGGGACTTAGGGCCGGTGCAGAGCAGCTTGTACGAGGAGCCACGGCGCGGGGTAGGGGGCTTGGGGACAGACTGCTGTGCTCAGCAGGGATCCAGTGACGGAGTTTGAGAGAGGAGAGGCTTACCGATAAATCAGACGGCTTTATGGAGCAAGCTTTAGGAAGGGAAACACAGAAGGCCGGTAAGCAACTTGATGGCCTTTGCCCCCCTACTTGAGAGATGCTCCGGCCTCAGGCCAGGCTGAGTGGTGAAAGAGGAGATGGAGGGGTTTGGAGAAATGCTGATTAAAGCAAGAGAAGGAGAGGATGGGGGACCCGTCTGTACGGGTCATGGACTTGTCCTGGGCAGAAGAGGAACCCTGCCCCCAACCCAACAGGGACAATAGGGTGACAGCTCGGGTTTAAGCATGGTGAGCATGAGGACCCGGCAGACATTCCAGTAGATAATTTAGGACATTTGAATTCACAAATACAAAATTCGCTGAAGTACCGAAGACATACTTAAGAACTGTCAGCACATGGTGGGGGGGTGGGGGCATAAGCAGGCCCCGATGGTGACACTGCTGCCTGAGGAGAATGAGACGGTTAGGGAACATTGCTTCTAAGGGGCAGGTGAAGGAGCCCCCACCACACGTACGAGGACCCCCTGCTGCGGTCCCGGGAGCTGGCCCAGGGCGGGTTTCCAAGGATGCATCGCCTGGTGAACGGTGCTCACCTTCCCAGGGGCCCTGACACAGGCGTTGAGGAACATGGCAGCTGATGGTCTGACACAGACCCCGACACCAGCACTCATGCTAGCTGGTCATTGTATCCGTCTCCCCACCACAAGCCTCCTCCCAGAAGCCCCAGGTTTATCTCAAAACCGAGCTCTGAAACCAAAGCCAAACCTGAAAACACCTTCCCTCCTGCCAGCAGCTCTCTGCCCGGCCTGGCCTTCGTAAATCTCCTCCTCACGGCCTGTGCCCTGAGGCGCCCACCCTCCTCGGGCCCTGCGGCTCCGTGGCAGGTCCCCACCTTCCCGCCAGCTTGCCATGCTGTCCGCCAGGGCTGCCTCCCGGAAACTCAGAGCTTCACTAGACACAGTCCTTCCCCTCCCTCTTGTCCTGGCTTAGTCCGCCTGGCCCTTCTGTCTGGAAATAGGTGCTCCTATCTATAGGAAGTCTTTCCTCAGCCCCCGAACTAAGAACTCTGTCCCTCTAACCTGAGCCCGTAACAGCCAGTGGTCCCTGCATTATAATAGTATTTGCAGTTTTGGACTGGTCAGCGTCACCACCAGGCGGTGCAGGTGTTGAGGATGGGGTCCATCCCATTTCTGGGTCTATCCTCAGTGCCTGACCGTGGTAGAGTGCTCGAATATTTGGTGGATATTTGACCAAATTACTGTATCAGTGATGATTAAACATTATCCTAATCTAATTATTAATGGAGATCTACACAGCAGTTTTATTAACCAGGAGTTCCTATTACTATATGCATTTTATTGTAATAGAGCTACATTTCTTTTAAAACCTTCCAGAAATTCAAATTGGCTTTTCCCCAATTAGTCAGGAGTTTTACTACATATTAACATTTTTATTTCTGTGGCATAAATCAGGAAGCCCCTGGAGGACCAGGATTTATCTGTGCATTGCATTCTAAAGTACCACTCTTTTATTTTTTTAAACTTCAGCCTATATCTTCTTCTCCCACCAGTATTTATTATTAACATCAGTACTGGTATTAACCATTCCTCCATTGTATTAGCATCCTTTCATACTTTATAAAGTGCTTTCATCATTTTTGACTCATTTGATCTTCAAAGTAATTCATTAGGGATGCAAAGTATAGTCATAGACACTTACCACATGGGTAGTCAGATAGATGTTGAATGACTTTTCCAAGGACACTCAAATAAATAATCACATAGATGAAACTAATATATCTAATGTTCATTCCATTCAAGTCACTTTTGTCATTTTCTTAAAGTGAATATTTATGTCATTGATTTCTTAGTTTCAAGTTGAGGATTTATTATAACTGATCCTCGGCTGTCTTAATATTTTAGGTTTGAGGGAAGTGTTTCAGAATTTATTCAATACAGGGCATAGTTGAAACAAAAGGTGTGAATGTGCATCCAGCACAAATACAGTCTCAGCTCTTTACCCCAATCTCCAGGCACAGTGAATTGGGCCAACATCCAGTTCCAGTAAGAGATTTCAAGAAAAGTAACCCATTTCAATATTGAGCTCAGTTTCCCTTGGATCTCATCCATGCCGTCCCATCACTTCGGGCACTGCTTCCCCTGAATCTCAGTCCTGAGGGCTGCCTGTGCGCCGTGCTTCTGCACACGGGGTGGGGGTCAGAAATGGGAGCAGGCTAGACAGAGGCATTGGTGGGCGAGTGGAGGAATGGGTGGAGGGATGGGCGGAGGGATGGAGGGGTGGGTGGAGGGATGGAGGGGTGGGTGGAGGGATGGAGAG
>JAQQAC010020896.1:809427-892669 GCA_029783875.1 Phataginus tricuspis | reverse complement strand
GGACGGGTGAGTGGGTAGATAGATGGGTGGGTGAACAGAGGCGTGAATGGGTAAACAGAGGGCTGGGGAAATAGGAAGATACATGGTTACCTTGAAGGGGAGTGTGGACTTACCCTCACACACACATCCAAGAGGCAAAAGGAGAACAAGCATTTGTTTCCAAAGCAAAAACAATTTTAGTTGGACCAAAGAGGCAAACCATACCTCTAAAATGTGGTTTATTTGGCCCATCTGGTAGCACTTTAGGAATGTCTTCTTCCTACATGACATTAGGAAAGAAGACAAGAAAATAAGAGTGTCAGAGTGAGAGGCAGTTTCCTCAGCACTGGCCGAGACTCAGGCCTGGATGTGTGCTGGTCCCTTTTCTGAGGGGGCTCCTGAAGCAATTAGCCACCCAATGCCTAGAGAGCAGAGGTTTTTTATTAATGGCTGTGTATTTATTTGTCGATGGTTTCCTTGCAAACTGCATTTTGTCTGAGAGGAAACATCCTTAGCCATGCTTTGTGGAGGAACTTCTGGTCACGCCCTCGTAAGGTCTGCAGAGGAGGGCCTGGGGCGCAGTCACTACCTACAGACACCTCGGGATGAGAAACCTCCTCCTGCAGAACCACTCTCCTGACAGATGCCTTCTTCCTGGCTTACCCTCCACACCCCCCTGGCCCGGGCGGCTCCGCCTTCTGCAGGGGAGACTAGGGGAGCGGGGCAGGCGGAGGTCTAGGTAGCCAGCGATACCGACGTCGCCTGGTTTTGAGTTGCAAAGTGTCAAGAAAGGTAACCATGAAGTGGCCCAGGGGCTTCCAAGTTGGCTGTAACTCCTTCAGGAGCTCCTGTTCTTGATAATTTGTCAAACATGGAAATAACCCTGTCTGCTCTTCATTATTATTTAGTTGAGCATTTTATTGGTTGGCATTCATCTTTTTTCAGAAAATGTCCGTTCCTTTTAACTGAGTGATTTTAAGATTATTTTGGGGGTGGTTGTGTGGCATTACAGGTGACAGGAAGTGTATTACCTCCCGGATACTTTCCTTAAGGTAAATTGTTCAGCAGTATGTTTATTCATAAAGAGAGTGATATATTAACTCTATACTGATGGAAGACACAAAGGCGCACGCTTCAGACTTTTAGTCAGTGTGACAATATCCAGGAGACTGATTATTCACACTCAGTGGGTTCCGTCCTGGGAGCCCAGGAGGGGATGAGTCACGGGCTGATCTGAGCGGCCAGAGGTCAGCGCCCACTTCTTCGCCTGCCTCGGCTTCCTTGCTGCATGACTGTGGCCCAGCTCCGAAGTCTGTGACCTGCTCCGGGGCCGTGTACGCTCTCACAGAAGAGCTCAAACCATAGCCACGGCCTCTCCTGATTCAGGAGCTCTCTGTCCACAACCGATGGCAGTAGGGCCCTTTGACTGGAGACAGGGGTCCTCAAGGGTCCCAGCAGCTCATCTCCACGTTGTCTCTGTGGTGGCTTCTAGGTCTCTCCTCCAAGCCACTGGGACATCAGAGGCCACAGTGTAAGGTTCACTGGCCCACATGATGCCTTCAAGTTTTAGCTTTCTCGTTTCATCTCTCTTGATATAAAACAATACCTCTAGGTGTTATCACACTTTAAAAAATTGCAGTCAGTGCTGGTGGGAATGCAAATTAGTTCAACCATTGTGGAAAGCAGGATGGAGGTTCCTCAAAAAACTCAAAATAGAAATACCATTTGACCCAGGAATCCCACTCCTAGGAATTTACCCTAAGACATATGCACCTCTATGTTTATCGCAGCACTATTTACACTAGCCAAGAAATGGAAGCAACCTAAGTGTCCATCAGTAGATGAATGGATAAAGAAGAGGTGGTACATATACACAATGGAATATTATTCAGCCATAAGAAGAAAACAAATCCAGACATTTGAACAACATGGATGGAGCTAGAGGGTATTATGCTCAGTGAAATAAGCCAGGCGGAAAAAGACAAGTATCACATGATTTCACTCATATGTGGAGCATAAGAACAAAGAAAAAACTGAAGGAACAAACAGCAGCAGACTCACAGAACCCAGGAACAGACTAATAGTTACCAAAGGGAAAGGGACTGGGGAGGATGGGTGGGAAGGGAGGGACAAGGGGGAAAAAGGGGCATTACGATTAGCAGACGTAATGTTGGGGGGGCACGGGGAGGGCTGTACAACTCAGAGAAGACAAGTAGTGATTCTATAGCATCTCACTACGCTGAGACAGTGACTGTAATGGGGTTGGTGGGGGGGACCTGATGAAGTGGGGAGTTTAGTAACCATAATGTTGCACATGTAATTGTAGATTAATGATACCAAAATAAAAAATAATAATAAATAAATAAAAATTTTTAAAAATGAAAATTGCAGTCAAATGGTGGGAGAATAGTGTCCCATCATAGCCTTCTTTGGCATTTCTCTGGTGAATGATGTTAGCAATCTCCTCATATCTTTATGATAAATATGTTCATTTGGCAAAATGCTCATTACTATTTCCTGCCCAATCTTTTATGACATTTGGTATGCTCTCCTTAATTTTTCTTAGTCCTTCATATATTCTTGACGCAAATCAAGAATATATGTTCCAGTTTGTAACTTGACTTCCTACTTCCTTTACAATGTCTTTTGATAAAAAGCACTTAACCTAATGTCATCAAATTCATCCATGTTTTCCTGTATTGTCAATGCTTTTGAAGCCCTAAGTTTTTTCTTATTCCGGGATCTAAGGATATATTCATCCATGTTTCCTAGGAAGAGTCTTAAGGTTGTGTTTTAAATATTTAATCCATCTTGAGTTTATTTTGTATGACATTCCAACCCCATCTTTTGCCATTAGGTAACCGTCTCCAGTTTCATTCACAGGTAGTGTCTCCTTTTCCCCTTTCCATGTGCTCTCTCTGCTCCCAAGCTCCATCCCGCAACGCACCTTGGCCTGTTCACAGGCTCTCTGTCTTAGTTCACAGGCTAACTGGCCCTCGCCCACCAATACCACACAGGCTTGACTGGAGGGCTTCAGGGTAAGTCCTGATGTTGTGATAACAATCTTTCCTTCCCTGATTTTTTTCTTCACAAGCATCTTAGATATTCTTGACCCATTGCGGTGCCATATAAATATAAGGTTTCTTACAAAACCCTTTTTGAATTTCAGATGAAATCACGTTATCCATTCATTTGGGGGAGAATTGAATTCATCACAATATGAAATCTTCCTCATCATGATGTGATTTCTCTTTCCACCGGCTGAGATATTTTTTAGAATCCCTAATAAAGTTTTTGTCATTTTACCTGGGGTGGTACCGCACATCTTTTGTTAAATGTATTGTCTTTCAGATGAATGTAAATGCTTTCCTGAATGATACTCATCTGTGACCACCTTACCAAACCCCAGTCATGTGGCCACCAGTGTCTGCAGAGCCAGGGTGGGGAAAGCAGAGGCCAAACCCCCCCCGTGGTACCTGGTCTGCTCCCTCATCCCCAAGATGTATGTGCTTACGCCGTCCTGCCCACCCACAAGCCCCTTCTAAATTTCCTGCCTACCTTACCCCATGGTCTGCATTTCTGATGTTGCCCCACAGCAATTCTCAGGCTTGGTCTGGCTGGTGAGTCAGCCATCTTTCTAGTTGTGCATTTTGGTGAGAATGAGAAATGCATCTTATTTAAACGCACGGTAAGTGTAGAGAAGGTTCATGTGCAACACGATTTTAACAATGAGGAGCCAAAGTTTAGGTCGGCTGACGTGTCCCCAGCCACACAGCTGGCGAGCAGTGGCCCTGCCTCTGAGCTGGGGGCGCGTAGGACCCGGGCTGTATTGAGTGCTCGGAGCACGCACGGGACAGAGTAAGTGTTAACGGGAGCTCCCCTACCGTCATTACCACCCTTGTCTGACTACTACTCGGTTTAAGGAGAGGAAAGGATGCGGGTCTGACCCTAGTACAAGGTGTCATTTTGATGCTACATTGAAAGATTTAAAAGTGTTTGGTATTTAATAACTATCAATTACTTCTTTGAGACTTGAAAGGTCTTTTGGAGAAAGTGGCAGCTGAGCTGGGCTTAATTAAATGGGTAGAACTTAAACTAGTAAGTTTACTGGAAAGTAGACAATTTATTATCAGGAAAACCTGTGTGTTCTGTAAAGGGATAAATCATTCCTGCAAAACATAAGATGCAAGTTTTCTTCTGTTCTTTCATGCCATTGCTGTTCTTTTTGTTATGACTTCCAACTAGAGTTCTAGATTTCCTCTAGAACTAGGTGTGTACGTGTAAAGAGGGTTTAACAGGCTCTGCAGCATTTTTATAAGTTCAGTCAAAACAGGGTCACCCGCTCCAATTAGGTGAATAAAGACATGATTGTATTGGAATAGATGCCACAGAGACACTGCACTGTTTTGGAGGTTGAGCTCATATCAAGAAAACAACATGCCCACGGAGAAGCCTGGGTAGACTTTTTCCCATTATGGCACAATGCAGGGGGCCGTGCCTGGGGTTTGAAGCCAGGGAACTCAAGTTGGAGGGAGATCCAAGTGCCTCCCCTTGGCGACTTGTCTAAAACGTCAGCACAGTTTGAGGCAGGCGATCAATACAATCAAATGGCAGTTGCTTTGGCAAAGGCTGCGGCTTTGAAAGGAGGAGGAAAAGGGTGAGGAAGGTGACCCTGTGAGGTTTAACGGTGCTTCCGTTTTAACTCTGCATACACGTGTGACTTCGTGTGCGGCCCTGAATTTGGAGGATCATTGATGAGATTTTTTGTTAATCTTTCACTTAAATATTGTAGCTATTACTGTCATTTGATGAGGTTTCAGAGATGCATTTCCTTCTTAATTTTGATTTTATTACCTCCAATAGCCAAATATTTCGATCTTGAATCATCTCATTTTATAATGAAAGGTAGTGAGGAAAAGTTGTTCAACTGGAAAAAATTAATTTTCAAGAAGCTTCTCTGAATTGTATTTATTTTACTAAAAATGGAAATATTTGTATGGCTGTGTATATGGATCCTATTAGATATTTTGTGTGTTCTGAAACATTGTCTGTGGTTTCACCTGAACAGTTTGAAGGATATCCAGACAGGCTACACTGTTCCGCAGGGTTTTGTAGGTAATGGGCTGAACGGGATGAGAAGCTGCCCACAGGCACACCCACTCACCCCCAGGACCGTGCTCATGACCGTCTCCTGGGCATCCCCACTGGGTTTCTTAAGAGTGATATGTTTATTATTAGAATGCACAAAAGTATCTCATGTGCCGTCACTAAAAAGAAAAATTGAGTTTGCATACGGTTGATCCAACTAAAAGGCTATGACCCAGCAACTGGCAGTATCGCGGCTGTGATTATGCGTAAAACACGTGGAAGTTGTAAATCCACAAATGAAATACTGGAGTTGATGTAAGGAAGGTTATTATTATAGTAATAAGTGCAAATGTGAAATCTGTGTCCCAAAATATAAACTAAATACAAACCAAAGGGCAAAAGCTGGCTGAGTAAAGCCAAGCAGATTCTGTAAATCACCAAAAACGAAAAAAGAACTGGCCTGAAATTGTATTTTTAAGGAGTGAAGTGGCCAGGAGAGGGACCCACAGTACAGAAGAGCTGGGGGCTGACCAGGCCCCTGCTGCCTTTCTCAGTCCCTCCTCCACTGAAGCTCTCCTATCTGCCAGCCCCCCAGAGCACACAGAGGCCCACACTCCAACCCCCTTCCGGCCTTGCAGTGGAGCTGACAGCCGTGTCTGCCAAGTCTGGCATATAGGATGGGGCGGACCAGGGACGGCGTGCAGGACCCCTGCTCAGCCTCCACAGGCCTGGCCCTCTGCAGCTCCCTCTGAGACAGCCCCCCAAAGGGCCCTGAATGTTCTCAGGAAGCTGGGAAGCACACTGAACCCCTGAACTTACACATGAGGAGCCTGTGGCTTAGGGAGTGAACTTAATTAAGCACGTTGCCTGAGAAAAAGAGCCCCGTTTCCTGGTAGCTCTGCTGAAATGAAAATGCTTTCTCTCCCATTAACTAGAATTCAGACTTCTGGGCTAAAATTCATTTCTTGTAAGTTATTCTGAAAGCCTGTTGCACCCCTATATCCCAAATTCCAATCACACTTCACACAGGTCAGTGATGGGCACCATCTTGGGGCCAGGCGCTGGCCCAGGCACAAGGCATCCGCTCCCGTTCGACCATCAGCCAGCCCCCAGGAGAGGAGAGACTGGCTCCTGGAGGGAATGACCTGCTCAAGGTCACGGCCCAAGAAGGGGGGTCCTGGTTGATTGACCCCAAAAGCCAAACCTTTCTTTCCAGTCCCCTCCTTTCCCGAACCTTTGCTTATCTTTAATGGGTCCCCAAAATTTAGGTGCCCCAAGTGGTACCCAAATGCAAAAGCCATAAGCCTACCCGTACCTCACAACAAACCATCAGCGAGTCCAAGGCAGAGGTCACGAGGGTCAGCCTGTGGCTCCCTCTGACTCCACGCTGACTGCCGTCCCTGGCACACGGTGGTTACCCCTAAATGCATCCAGAAGCAGTGCGGACCGCAGGGCAATGTACAACCGTGGTCAGGAGTGTGGGCTCAGGAACCAGGTCAGCAACTGTGATGTAATCAGGTAGAGACCCAGACAGTGTTGGGCGCTAAGCCTGAAGGACAACAGAAAAGGAGGCTGGAGGAAGAGAGTACTACGAGGGGCATCAGGGTGCCATTTGCAATGGCCGGGTGTTTGTCAAACTAAGTTCTAAGGGGGCAAATGTAAACAACCCCAGTCTCTACCTGTGGAAGCTGGTGTTCAATGTCAGGTCATTCACACCTCCAAAGGGAGGGCCATGCAAGGAAAGGAAGCAGACAGGGAGACAGCCAGCAGGGTCTTGCTCAGAAAAGGGGCGCTGGAGCTGACCTGCACAGGGGATACGAGGAGGGAGACAGAAGCGGAGGTGGCAGAGGGTGAACAGAAGCGACAGGGCACACGCATGAAGGGGCAAAGAGGCAGGAGGCCTGCAGCAGAGATGGAAACGAGGAAGCTGACCTCACTCTTGGTTTCCGGCAAGGGCGCCAGCGTTTAACTCACAGATCTTACTTAGAATCAGGTCAGGGTACAGATGGCTTTTCCATGACCTTCAGGGAACAGAGGGAGACTCCTGCTGCCTGGACACTGCCCCTCAGCAGGGGCTCTTGTGCGAAAGAGGCCAGCAGGCTCTGGGCCTTTGCACGCACAGGGGGAGGGCAGGTGCAGGCACGTGAGCAGGGGCTTCCACTGTCTCCCCAAGCCCCTGGAAGGACTGAAAAGTAGTGCTTGTTAGCAACAGAGCCACAGGGGGTAATGGCTGCCCTCTGTGAAAGCTGGAAGCCCAGGTACAAACTGACCAAGCCCACCCATGGCAGGAGATGCAGGCCATGCCAGATGGGCATTGGACACTAAGGAGCCACCACAGGACCTCAGGAGTCCCCAGAATTGTCAGAATCGGGCCCCTGGTGGGTGAGGTGATGCTGAACTAAACTCTGGTGAATTGGTTGAAAGGTTAAAAGATAGGTAGACATCAACTGTCTCTCCCTTTCGGCAGAAAACTTAAGGTTTGCTCTTGGGGTAAAGCAGGGACTCGTGGGGGCAGTAGACACAGTGGGGCGCTGGACACCTGGGGGCACCAGGAGAATGAATTTGACCCTGAGTCCGCACACTCTCCCAGCAACCTTTCAGGCAGACGCCCGGGAGAGGGTACAGCAGTCTCCCTCTGCTGATTTGCTCTAAAAACACTGCTGCAGCCTTACTGGGCATCGGGCACAATCAGAGACATTGGAATTTTTTTTAAGTTTATGAACTCCTCGGGGTCACCGCTCTACAAACGAGGGAACCAATTCAGAGGAGAGATTCAGTAACTTGCTGAGGACATGCAGTGAGTAAGGGTAGGAGCTGGCATCCCCACGTGTGTGCCCGGATCCGGAGTGCAGGGTGCCCCTGCCCGTGGGTCCCAGTCCTGAAGCACCACCCTCGGGACAAGCGTGGAGACTCCCTAGTGCTGCCCAGGGAGCGTGAGCACAGCCCAGGACCCCCTCTAATGGGAAAGGGGCCAAAACCAAAGAGAAAAGGAGAAAAGCCAGTTGGAGGAAATAGAAACCAAACGAGAAGAGGATAGAAACCATTACCTTCCCGAAGCCAGAAGGGAAGTGTGGCATTCAGTACACAAGCACAGACAGCTTTTTAAGAATAGTGGGTAGCTGACTCAAATCACCAAGAGATAACCTTGCAAGTAAAAATGTAAGTGTTGAAATTTAAACTTAAAAGTCACTGGAAGCAGGAGACACACAGCGAGCTGGAGTGGAGCCATCCTCGGAGCAGTGGGATCCCGGGAAGAGAGGACAGAAATGGAGGCAAAGGAGGGGCCCTGAAGGAGCCACAGAGGCACCCTGAGGGGCACCGGGGGCCCGCACCACATCCTCAGGCACCTGGGGAGCTGGCCAGGCGGGCGGCGGGTGGCGGCAGGGGTCAGGAGACAACAGCGAGACCTGCAGATATCTGAGGGGAACTATTTCCGATCTAGGTGTTTTACTCAAACAAATGTTATGGAAATAGTTTAAAAAATAAAAAGAGACCTCCCAGGATTGTTTCCTCAGGAAACTGGGGGTTGATGTCTCCAGCCAAGGAGTAAAAGCCAGAGGCAGTGAACAGGACGGGCGACCCCACGGGGCAGTGGCCCTAGTGGTGATGGAGGTCGTCCGAGCTCTTTGGAGGACCCAGCGTGCACCGAGCCGACGGGGGACACTGGCGGCTCTCCTGAGAAGCCATCAGCACACCAGGCTGACACCTACTCTGCTGGCTCTGTTTCCTGGGTGGGGAGGGTCTGGGGTGAATTCACAATAAGCACATAGGAAAGGACGGACGTGCACAGACACGGCTCTTAGTGCAGGGAGGAAGCACCCATAGCGTAGGGCTCAGCTACCAGCCGCAGCTTCCCGCTGTGACTCGGGCATTCAGACAGTGTCCAGTGTAACGTGGGGACAGGAAATGGGGGTGCTGGGCAAGGCGCACGTGCTAGGAAGCACCATCCATTCCCCGTGGCGGGAGGGTCGTAGGTAAAGCTTCTTGATGGAAATAGTGCACGATTAGGGGTACATTCACTTTTTAGGGACTTGGAGGTAAATACCAGAAGAAATGGCTCAAAGAATTGAAAACCGTTCCTTCTGGGGAGCTGCAAATAGAGTGGGATGGTATTTGGGGAGCCCTGTTTCTCATGACCAGCCATATACAGCCATCTGACCCCTAAACCATGTGCATGTATGACTTTGATGAGAACACGTGTTAAGGTTGTAAATCAGTGCCTCCTGTTGCCCAGCACGGCGGCTCTAATTGCAGCCTGCCAGCCCGCAAGCCGTCTGGAGGCGGCCACTGAACGCTCTCGGGGAGGTGAGGAAGTGCTTCCGGGCCCCAGCTCTCGGAGGCCCCCCCCCCCGGGGGGAGCCGGGGGGAGCAGGACAGTGCGGAGGGGCGCTCCCCCCGGGCGGGGCAGGCGGGCTCTCAGCTTCTCTGCCCTGCCCTCTGGGCTCACAACCTGCTTCCCTGGATCACCTCTGTGTCCTGGGCAAGGGGTGTGCCCACCGTGCCGGTGACCCCGCGGGCTTCAGGGTTACTGCAGGGGGTCTGTGCTAACAAAGGCACTAGTGCAGGTGTTCAGATGTGTATTTAAAATTGGGGAGATAAATATATTTTTTGGAACCAACAGCATAGCCTTGAGGAGCTCCGTATGGGGCTGTGGTTTGCGGGGGTCTGGCCGAGGGCTGTCCCTCCGCCGCCCCCCTGCGGCCAGGTGGCTCCCACATATTCACAGCGAGCCATTAGCGAAAACCAGAAGCACACGGAAAACTGATAATAAAATACAAACCTGCAGGGACCAAACGTGCCCCAGATCGTCTAAACCAGCCCTGTAAGTTGCATGTAGATATCCTTCTGACATGCATATCCTTAAGTGGGGAAAGTCAAAATCGATGTTTTCTCATATTATGAATATTAATAATAAAGTCAAAATGAATTTTATAATATGACCATTAAGAATGCACTGATCAGAACCAATTTTTTACTTAAAGTCCTCCCAGTGCCGTACGCTGTTGAAGTGAGGAGACGGTGTGCGTCCCCCGGGAAAGCGAGCCCCTGCCCCAGCCTGGGGATGGGCTCCCCGCCCTCCCAGCACCGCCGGCTGACCCCCAGGGACCGCAGGCGGGGGTCCTGGTAGTTCAGGTGGCCCCTGGCTGAGCCATTGCAGCCACAGACTTCCTCTCGGCACCTTTCACTGTGTCTGTGGGTCCCTGCGGGGCTGGGCGGACCACAGCTGCACCCTCGGGGGGCTCCGTGGAGTCCCGTGCCGACGAGGCCCGCGCAGAGGCTGCAGTCAGAAGACAGAGAGGGACCCCAGCCCCGGGGGGGGCAGCCGCCTCCAGGACGCTCGGGAAAATCCACCATATTTTCAGTGAGGATCACCGGCTTATAAACATTCACCTGAAGAGCAGTGTTATTTATGTGTGCCTTGGATATTTCCTTTCTTTCCTTCCTTAACTACAATGATGCGGAAGGATGAAGTGCTGTGAATAAAAACATGATTAGGAATTTTGAGAGACTTCAATGGAAACATCGCCGACCCGTTAGCGGCTGCCACCAAGCAGCAGACCCAGCTCGCTTGCTTTCTGAGTCGGAGGCACCTGGTCAAAATGTTTGTGGCGCCCAGTTTGCACCCTGAGCGGGGTTAGAAGCCGCGCGCTGACCGTGAGCCTGTGGCACTAGGCAGTGCTACCCATCTGCACCAGCTGGTTGGGAAGGCCACTCAGGGTGGCTTCCTGTGGGGGCCCGTGCATGGCTGTTCTGTGCAGCATGGGACAAAGTATAGTGTGCTTTTATAAAAAGAAATTAAACAGTCCCCCAAAGGTACTGTCGTCCCCTTGGGGTGCCCACACTTACAGTAGGAAGCCATAGCCCTGCTCACTTCGGGCCCCAGCCGCTGAGCCAGGGAAGCCTTTGTTTCAGGGCAGCAGGGTCCACCTCAGTATTTCGAGGCAGCACAGATCTTTGCAAGAGAGCCATGTGAATGTGTGAATAAGAGCAGGTGAATTCTTGCTGCCCTTAAACACCAGATACTGCTCGATTGTCCTTGAGTTTATGAAAGCTACAATTAAGCGTATCGTGGTTTCAATTCATATTCCAGTTGAAGGTTGTAATACCTGCAGTTTTATTAGGTGTATGCAAATTAGCAGCTCCTCCTCGTCTGCAGCTTACACGTTTCAGGAGTACTGACGGCACCACACTCCAGGGAGAACAGCCCCAGTGTCGCTGGCTGCCCGCCTTGGGCAGCCTCTGTGGCCCCTCTGCACAGCTGGACTTCACCTGACCTGGCTTCTCACAGGCAATTATGAATATCATACGGTAATAATGTGCTTCCAGGCAGCTTGCAAATATAAGGACGATATTCTTTACTACTATCATTATTTCCCCATGTTAGAAAAAGAACTTTTATTTAAAATAACTTTTACCAAATTAGTTTTTGTTTATTCGCCCCGTATATGTTTACTTAGCCTCTACTGTGTGCCAGACACAGTTCTAGATTTCTGGGCTTCAGAAATAAGTTATGTAGCAAAGTCTCTGCCATAATGGAGTGTAGCTTTTCAGTGGAGGAAGCAGAAAATAAATGTATAAGCAAATAGATGATTCATAAAGGAAAGTGATTAATTGGAACTCATCAAAATTGAAACATTTGCTGTTATATCCTGTTAAGACAATGAAAAGATAAGGAACACAGTGGGAAAAATAATTGCCAAAAACCTCATATTCCACAAAGAACCAGTGTCTAGAATATTCAATGGACTCTCAAAATTCAACAGTAAAAAAAAATCCAGTAAGAAAATGGGCAAAAGACATGGACAGACATTTCACCAGAGAAGATGCTTCCATCATCACATCAAGGAAATGCGCACTAGAACCACCATGGGACATCGCCACACATAAACCAGAACAGAGAAAATGCCAAATTTTGATGAGGATGCAGAAAAACTGGATCCCTCATATGTTGACTGTGGGAATGTAAAATGGTGGGGCCATCACAGAAAACAGTTCGGTAGTTTCTTTAAAAACCAAACACACCATTTCCATCCGGCCCAGTAACTCATTCATCTCAGAGAAATGGAAATTTATATTCACGTGAAAATCTGTACACAGGTGTTTCTAGCAGTTTTATTCATAATAGCCCAAGACTGCCAATGACGCTGATGTCCTTCGACAGGTGACTGATTAGAAACTGAGGTCCATCCACACACTGAACCCTCCTCACTGATAAAAAGGAGCCAATGTTGATAACGTAAAACGTGGATCTCTGGAGAATTCGGCTGAGTGGAAAAAGCCAAGCCCCAGAGCTCACAGCCTGCGTGGTCCCATTAGCAGAGCGTTCTTGAAAGCCAAGGTCACAGAAATGGCGACCAGAGCATTTGCCCCAGGAGGGGACGCGGTTGTGGCTGGAAGAGGGCAGCCTGAGGCCCCTCGCGGCAATGGACATGGGGGCCTGACAAGTGATAAAGCTGCACAGAATCAAACACACGCATGTGCACACACATACAACAGGGAAGTCTGAACCTGGTCAGCGGAAGGAATCAACGCCAATATCCTGGTAATGAGAATGCCCTACGGTTCACCAGATGGTGTTTTTGGAGGACACTGGGTCAGGGTATCTGGAATCTATATGTTATTTCTTCCAGTTCACAGAAGTCTGCAATTATCTCAAAACACACAAACAATTTAAACCAAAGAAAAATGGTAATGTGATTTCATATAATGGCCAATGCCAGAGGGAAGCCCCAGAGATTCTCATGGGAGTGGCAGTGGCTGCGAGGAAGGTGCCTGTGAACTCTAGCTGAGGACAGAGCGGGGCTGACCAGCCACAGAGCTCCACCTGGCTAGTGTGACCGTGGTTCGCAGCTAGGCCATCTGCTAAACACTGCATCTAAGAGCCCATGTATACATTCAGTAAGAAACATCAAATGCCTTTCAGAGATAGCCTGTGATCCGTGGCTGAGGACTTTGCACCCCCATGTTAGGCCTGCCTCCCAGACGGAAGCCCCTTGGAGGAGCGGCAGTGGTGCGCTGTCGGATGTAACCCGACCTCCCTCTTCTACACGGGGACAGCTGTGTCGTGTTTGGGGTGTGCCCCAGCTCCTGGGGCCTTACGGGAGCCAGGAAAGGACAGGTCACCTTGTCCTGAGGAGGGGAGGACAGAGGAGCAGCCTCCACAGAAGGCTGAGAGCAGGGCAGTGCGCCCCAGGAGGACAGAGAAAGGAAGTTTCAGCTCCCTGGTTTATGAACGCGTGCATGAAGCTGAGAGCACATGCCTGCCGAAGCCTGCCGTGTCCTCAGAGTCCCTCTCTGCAGAGGCTTAGCTCCTCCGTGGAGAGCCTGTTCTGGTCCCGTTTTCAGACACACCTGCTGTCAGGCCCCCAGCCGCCCCTCGGGCTGAGCGTGAGAGCCCCTCGTTCTTTCCCCCACTACCGTCTGTGACCTGCTGGGACTCCACAGCATGACGACCTCATATGGTGAACGCACATGACATGCTAAGATGCTTACATGACAGAGGCGAATTTCTAAGATTACCAGAAGAGAAAGACGTTGTGTAAATTAGTTGAGTAATATTTTGCCAAAATGTGATTTTTTGACAAAGTGTTGGCAATACATCAGATGTGGTGTCTTTGATCACTAACAACTGATCCTATTCATGTATTTTCAGCCATTTAATTGGTTGGCTTTAGGTTGGCTCACTTAGAGGACTTGTTTAAATTGGCCTATTTGATGTTCTTCACATAGTGAGAATTAACATGCATTTTTAGAAAACCACCCTACTAAATATCGTCCAAACCATTCTTGGCCAATTTAGTATCTTAGAACATATTCAAACTAACTGTGCCCACTGTATAAATACAAATCTTAGATGATTATGCATAAAACCCGTTTTAAACTCTGTATTTGGATGTTGCTTGATAGTTATGACAAGGAAACTACTTAAGAGGGTGTATTTTGTTTTCTAATTTGCAAATAGCATGCTCTTGTAAAATCTTCTAGATGTTAAGGCCCTCAGCTTATTTACTGTCTTTGAAAGGACAAACATAGGCACACGCATGACAACCCGCTGCTCATATAGGCCATCTACACGTGTGCGCATACATTATACAGGCCCCCCTCGTTCACCTCGAAATACTTCGTACTGTCTTAATGCTTTTTAGCCTCAATCACAAAAATAACTCTTACACTTAGTTTTATAAGAATGTGTTTACAGTTTTGTGTTTTTACTCAATAGTAATTGAGTTTTCTAAGGAATTTTTCTGTAAGGAATCACTTATCCAGCATTAATCCGTTGGGCTATTAGGAGGTCACCTCCACCGTCTCCCCAGAAGGGTCTCATGTGTCTGTGCACTTGGCCTGCTGATAACTGCCCCACTCTCTTCAAGTGCATTAAAAACAAGCAAGCCTCCCTGATAATCATATCCCTCATGTAGGGTTTTGGTTCATTATGAATGTCAACTTTATCTTTATGTCTTTTTATTCTCCTCTAGTGTGATCACATCTGGTAGAAGTGGGAAAAAAATGTAGCCATTGAATCCAGTCAAGTGTTTGAGTCTCTGAAATCATCTCAGCATCCCATCAAGAACATTCTGGTTGGTCCCGCAGACATATGGCCGTCCAAGAAACCACATAAAGGTAACGGTTCTATGTCCTAGTTTAACTTTGCATGCAAACAAATGTTTTGTATATTCAACTTAAGCTATCTGGCTTTGAAAAGGCATAAAGATAGGTTTGTGAATGGAGGGATTTTTATTTGATAAAAACTGTAACATTTCTCAATTTCAGTAAACTCATTACAAAGGCAGAATTTATGATCTATTGCTAAATTCAAGTAGTCTTCTGTTACCCAGTTACAACATTAACCAAAAAATAATCCCACAGCCATGTTGGTAGATCTGCTGCCCTTTCAGCAGTTGTGCAGAAATCCCTTTGGACAGAACTTTAAAATCAGATCTCTTTTTCCACTATTAGTTCTATTTAGGGACATTTTATCTTCGAGTAATTAAGCAGGTCTTTGATGAGGTCTGGTTTGCATTGCCCAAGGTCCTGATAGGTCGCCTTCAATTACTGTCGATAAGCCTCCCTCCTGCCACTGTGGACCTTGACAGCCGTGCTCCCTGCAAAACTTCAGGATATAACTAAGTTTCCTTTCTGAGAATTTTTTAAACATGGTAAAATACAAATAACATAGAATTAACTATTTTAACCATTTTTAAGTGTAGCACTCAGAAGCATGAGGTGCTTTTACAAAGCAGTAGCACATTTACAAAGCTGTGTAACCATCCCCACTGTCCCTATCCAGAACTTTTCCATCTCCAAAACTGAAGCTCTGCCCCCTGGAAGCAGTCTTCCCCCATGTTTCCCCCCCTCAGCGCTGGTGACCACGGTCCATTTCTGTGCCTGTGAATCTGACTCTTCCAGGTACCTCCTGTGAGTGGAATCATACAGTTCTTGTGTTTTTGTGTCTGGCTTATCTCACTGAGCATCATGTCCTCGAGTTTCATCCATGCTGTAGCATGTCAGAATTTCCTTCCTTTCCAAGGCTGAATATTCCATGTCTACATGCATACATATTCCATGTCTACACCACATTGTGTCGGTCCATTCTGCATACACGGACGCTTCCACCTTTTGGCTTTCCTGAGTAATGCTGCTGTTTGAGACCCTGCTTTCATTTCTGCTGGGTATATGCCCAGAAGTGGAATTGCTGGATCACATGGTGATTACATTTTTGGTTTTTAAAGGAAACACCATACTGCTTTCTACAGTGGCTACACAATTTTACATTTCCACCAACAGTGCACAGGGTTCCAAGTTCTCTGTGTCCCCCCAGCTTGCTCTTTTCTGTGTTCAAGGGTTTTGTTTGCCTTTAACAATAGCCATTCTGAGTGTGAGGTGGTATCTCACTGTAGTTCTGATCTGCATTTCCTCGGTGATCAGTGATGCTGAGCATCTTTTCCTGTGCCTATTGGCCATTTATATGTCCCTTCTGGCGCCTGTGTTTTGGGGTCCTATCCAAGAAATCATTGTCAACTCCAATGTCATGAAGTTTTTCCTCTATATATTCTAAGAGTTTTATCGTTTTAGCTCTTATGTTCAGATCTCTGTTCGGTTGGGAGTTAATTTTTCTGGATGGTGTAAGTTAAGAATCTACCATCAGTCTTTTGGGTGTGGAGATCCAGTTTTCCCAGCACCACTTGTTGAAAACCTGTCCTTTCCCCATTGAATAGTCCTGGCACCCTTGTCAGATGGTCTGACCATGTGTGGGGGGGTTATTTCTGGGCTCACTGTTCTGTCCCATTTTTATCTGTCTGCCTTTATGCCACTATCACTCTGTTTTGATTACTGTAGCTTTGAGGTAAGTTTTGAAATAAGGAATTATAAAACCTCCAATTTGTTCTTTTTCAAGATTGTTTTGGCTGTTTGAGGGTCCCTTGAGATTCCATATGAATTTTAAGGTGGATCTTTCTATTCCTGCATAAGTGACGATGGGACTTTGATAGGGATTGCACTGAATCTGTAGATCACAGAGAGAGAGAGATAAGCTTCTTAATCAGACAAAAATAAAGGTTTTCATACTGTATGGCAGTGAATTTCCTTGTCGATTTGAGCATGTACCATTGCCTTAAAAAACTCTCTCTTTCAGTTTGATAAAGAATTCATATTTTATTATTAGTTTTTTCTGAGCTTGGTCTGGTCTTGTGAACAATAAGCAATCATATAAGAATGTAAAGTTACACCAAATCTGTGCTGAGGACAAAGATACAGTTACTGTTTCATTTCTTACAATGCAGAATTTTGAAGGATGTTATTCTCTGGCTGTAATTCCTTAGTAGAAAGCCACCCATGTCGTGGAATGCTGCACATAACCTCTGCCCTCAAAGCTTATCTGGCATCCAGCAGTTCTTTGCTTATAATAAGAGACAAGAAGGTACAAAAACTTGGGTATTGTGGGGCACCATCCGAGGCCACTGCCACTGTCGGTGTGGTGGGGCAGAGGGTGTCTGAGTGGGTGATGAATCACCCTCTGTGTCATTTTTGATGTAATGAACCCTACCCATGATTGAGCCCTACAGCGAACGCCTCCCAAACTCGGTGCATCTGAGTGTTTACTCTTCCCACTCTGAAGGTCAGTAAAGGAGTGACAAGAGAATGAAGTGACTATCCTAAGGGACATAATTAATAAGCAGCCAAGACTGTACCTGATCCAGGTGTACAATGAGGTAGGAAGGAACTTCGTGAGGGAGCTAGATCTAACACAAATCACTAATTCTGAGTTCCGAACTCAAATTTCAGTCATTAATCCAAGCCGACTCCCAAGCCAAATAAAAGTGCTTGAAAGTTAGCAGCAGACCAGCATACAACAAAGAATTTCTCAAAGAGCAGGCTTTGTGTACAACAGCCCTTTACTGTCACTGTGTAATAAAAGTGTATTAATCAGTTTTTCATCATTGTCTCATTCTCTCAGCACTGTTGAGTACCAGTTTTGTGCCTGGAACTCTCAAGTCTCTGTAGGTGTAAAAATGAACAAGACACAGTCATTGTCCTCAGAGGGTCACAAACTGCACACACACGGGCACGGTGAGGACTGGGCAGCCAGCCCACGTCCTTGCAGAGGCGCTTCAAGTGCCTGGCCTCTGCATTCCAGAGCTGAGCAATTCCCTGTGCCTGCGAAGGGCTCAGCCCCTTCCCACTGAACCAACAGAGGGCCGAGTGAGGCAGTTCAGCAGGACGCAGGCTAGGTCTTCACTCTGATGGGAGAGGTCAGTGATGTCCACAGAGAGGGTGATGCCACAGTGGGCCTTGAAAGATTAGTTCACTGGATGGATGCATCTGAGAATGACCTGTTATGGAGAAGAAAAATACAAACCCAGAGGTGGGATCAAGGCTCAGATACAGATAAATCACTTGGCAGAACAGCTGTATGTGTTAGCACAGGGACTGGGCATCTGGTGGGCTGTAAGTCCATCTGGCACGTGTTTGTAAACGGAGCGTGTGTGCTGTGTGATTTCTGCGGCCACAGGCGAGAGGCTGTCACGTGGTGCCCCCTCCTACCCTTTCAAATGGAGTGCATGGAGTGGTCGCTCTAGGAACTTGCGCACCTGCTCTCAATCCCAGAAATGCATTACTGACTGCCTTGTCTCACCTGCCCACCACCCCCTCCACCTCCAATGCCCAAAGGTACCGTGTTCAGCTGTCCAGGCTCCAGTCTAGCTGCTCTGGGCAGTTGTTTGGACTACAGATTCCCAGGAATGCTCTTCTGGAGACCCTGCTCCTTAGATCACAGTCTGTCAGAAACACTCAGGTGGAGGCCACATGGCACCACCACCGCTGTAGAGTGGGTCCCCTGCGCACGTGTGAGCTGCTCCCCCTCTCACGTACCATCTTCCCTGGCCTCAGCATCCCCAGGCAGGAGGACTTGGGGTTGCTCTGACAGGGGAAGTGGAAGTGCCACAGAACAAGATCTAGATTTAGGACATTTTTTGCCTAGTGTGTCCCAATTAGCCACTGTGACTGCTGAGCCAGGACACCTGTGGTGTCTTTGCAGCTCTAGGAAATCCAATTTCCTGCAAACTAGAGCCAAAGAGAAAATCACGCTCTGCATCCAATCTCCATGCTAAAGACTTTACTTAAAATAAAATCAATATCTGTTTCCCCAAAAAATGTCTTGAATTGTGTTCTGAATGGTGACTATTTTAAAGAAAAGCATATCGTGCCTCCAGAAGGAGGAATCTGCTGAGATAGTTCCAACTTGATAAATCTGTGTTCTTTGACCCTTTTAGATGCATTTATTTAAAACATCTAACAATCGCTGGTGGGTTTTGTCCTAGCACTGCCACTACACACCTGTATGCCTTGAGGCTCAGCCCTTCAAAGTCTTACTTTCTTTTTCTGTAAAATAGGGGTAAAGATCATATGAAGTGGATCACATGGTCATAATGTAAACCACCAATGATGATAATATCAGCTAAATACTAAATATACCCTGCGAGCCAAGCTTGGTTCTCAAAGTCCCACTCAACACCTCCCACATCATCCTCGAAACACTCTATGAAGTTGTTACTATTCTCATCCATAATTTATATCAGAGGACACCAATGGACAGAGAAGTTAATTAATTCATCCAACATTAAGTAAGTATATGGCACAGATGGGATTCAAGCCTAGGCACGCATGTCACTTTCCCAGCCGATGTCCTCACCCTCTGGGAAACACCTTGACCACATCTCCAAAGCGCTATGCAGACATTACATGTTATTTTTCTTGTGTGTATTCCACACATACTTACAGTATATGTTATTTGTGTGTATATGCTTGTGTGTGCACACCAGGAATTTGTAGGAGCGCTAGGTCGCCACCCCAGGGTGCTGTCGGGTCTGCTGACACGGAGTAGTTTGGCGTTGATGGTCTCCAAGGAGCCTCCCCAGAAAACAACCACATGATCTGTGTCCTTTGCCACAGCCGCCCCTGACTCGTGGGCTGATTGTTTCACAGTGATCCATTCAGAGTGCTTAAGAGTAATTTTTAAGCCTTTATTACTCCCCATTTTAAATATATTTATTAAAGCTCATGTTAAAATACTATGAGTAGTCAAAAATAAATAGAGGTGCGGAGCTTCGATTTTTCTGGAATTTAGATTAGCAATAGCAAGTAGTAGAAATGTCTATTTCTCATGACTTCATCAAAGCCACAGACTTGTGCTCTTTTGGAGGGTAGGATACAAGCTGCTCGTCCTGGCTTCCTGCCCAGTGTGACGGTGGCAGCAAATCAGGACATTTCGTCCCCTGATAGAGAACCATCTCCTTCAGGCAGGGGGCGTTTTGACTGAAGCGCAGCTGGGAAGTTGGCGAGGGCGTACGGGGTGGTAGGTGGCCGGGGACTCAGGGCTGGGGCAGCGCATGTCACACAGGGCCTCAGGCCCTCCGAGGATGGGACCCCGAGACCCCCAGAGCAGCTCCTCCGTGCACCCAGGGAGGCTAGCTGTGGGAGCCGCCTCATGCACAGGCCCCTGGCTCATCGTGGGGGCTACGACATGGGGTCCTCTGCACCCACAGGTCCACCAAGGTTTGCCACGCGTGCATGTCGGTGCCTCTTCCTGCTATGCCCCCGGCACAGGCCAGGGACCTTCCACCTCCCAAGCAGTCAAGCCGGCACCGCCACCCCCAGCCCTCCATCAGATCTGGCCTCACCAGAGCGTTTTTATAAGCAGTGGGGGGTGGGGTGGGTGATAAAGTCACCCCTGAGATTACTGGTGCCAATTGTTTTGAACCTCAGGCTATGTATCTTAAAATTCTTCAAATCAGAACATGGATGTGCCCATGGAAAGGCTGTGTGCCGCGCTCAGTTTGGAGTTGCAGCCATGTGCCCCACACTTAAAATCTCAGGTCCCGTGTACTTGACGCGTGACTCCAACACCCCACACCCCCCCCCCATAGCAGGGACCATTGCAAATTCACTGTGGAGGCTACAAATATAACGGCTAAAAACCCATGACTGGGAAGAAAGTGGTGCCCTTGCTGGGAAGAGATCTTGTACAATCTAGATGCTAACTCTGCTTCCTGTTTGCATATTTCCTCCTTAATGATAGTTTTCGTCCTTCCCTTACATCTTAATTTTTGTTTGACAAAAAGATTGTGCACCATCTTATTAATAAGGATGTACCATTATTAGTGTGTTTGGAGAACCACATTCTGTTAAATAACTAGTAACATCTTCCATTTAGCTTTTTATAATTAAACTTCTTTGTCTGCTAATGTCACAGTTCCTTCCATATGGAGTTAGCCAAAATTTTGTCATCATCAAAAAGTAGTATGTTGAACTCTTCAATTTCCTCCCAAACAATGTAACTTGATTCAATATCCTAAGCCTTATACAATGCATCTGCCAAAGAATACTATTATTTAGTGACGTATAGTCCTCCTCACTCCTGGAAAATTTTCATTTAACCACATTGCAAAGAAGGTTCTAGAAAAGCTATTGGAGGTACATTTTCTTCTTTTTGCGAGGAAATACAATTATCCTCAAATGTGTCATTTCATTACCCTGGTGGACATGTCCTAATTTTACCACAATAAAAATCAGGTTAGCCCTATTTCATGGGTAGCTTTCATGAACAATTTAAATCCATGTAAAATTCATGGGTGGGAATTAAGAGACATTTGCCAAAGCATAAAGAGGAACATGGTCTTGGAAGGGCTGTGAAATTTAAACAGGTGATATAGAAGCTAAATGAATAAACTGTCCCTAATCAAAATCACCTTCAAAATATGGAAATTAGTGTATGCATTGTTTGAGCATTGCATTGATAACAAGACATTGTAAGAAACAACCTCATTAGAATAGAGCAGAAACAGGTAGTGACATGTTCACAAGTTAAATTTAACAAAAAGTATTAACTCAAAGTGGGCTAAGCATATGAGGGGGGGATTTCAGTGACGATCCCCGGTACTTCCACATTGCGCCGTATGCGGGCTGGGTTGAGTTAGCATGTCAGCACTGATTGTCCACCTCTCAGCAGCCATGATCAAACAGCGGGTAGGTGTTGGGGACTGAGTTACAGACAGTTATTGGCAATATCAAGGGAGCCTATGAAGGACACTCCTTACATATTAGTGATACCTTCTAGATCTCAGTGCTTGCATGAGCCCCAGGGTGCTCACAAAGACGTAGCGTGGTGGCGCTGAGTGAGCGTGGCCCCTGCAGGGACCCAGCATGGCCCAGACCCTGGCTTCCCTGACTGGTTCCAGCACCTGGGTCAGCAATTTGCTCTTTGCCTGCCAGGTTTCCTTTTGTGCATGTCAGGAGTCACCTCGGCATATTCACCTTTGAGGGCCGTGGGAAGGATCAAATGAATCCAACTGCCTTTGCGGCAGGTCGGCATTTCAGGAGAGGTGGCTATTCTGATTACCTACATTGTAGACTCGTTTGTAAGGGCAGGATTTGGGAAACAATTATTCATCCACAAGAGGCTGGTTAAATAACTTGTGTTGTATTCCTACAACAGCACACTGTGAATTCCTCTCTTGAATGAGGGAGCTTCTGTGAGCCCAACCCCGACCTACACTGGGAAATGAAGAACTGCAGGGAGCAAAGCCTTGCATGCCGTGTTACCATCTGAATATTTTAAGAGCATGGTTAGACACAGATGCTTGTGAGCGTAACAGATGTCAGGGGAAGGACGGGCCAGGTGACCCCAGAAAGAAATAATTAGGCCGCTGGGGAGGAGAATTTCATTCCGTGGTACGCCTTTTGGTACCTTCTGATGCTGTCTTCCTCTTTACAATTATTTATGCTTATGTTCACCAAATACACACGGATGGGCCATGCGCAAGCTGGTGCGTGGAGACTACAAAGCATCCCGAAGAGATACGAGGTGGCCGTGGCCCCCAAGGAGCCGACTCTGCAGCAGGCTGGGTGTGCTCCATGGAAGGTGGGGGAGGGCACCCAGGCAGTTCATGGGGAAGGAGTGGCAGGGTAGGGCCCACGCCCAGCTCAGAGTGAGGCCCGGCCCTTGAAGTGCAAAGCTCTCCGGGAGACCCAACATTTCTGTAAACCTGAGCTGGTGGTAAAGGCAGAGTGTCCCCCAGCTAGAGCAGATGCACTGGGGCAGAGAGTAAAGCCCTGTCTGCAAGCAGGCAATGCGTTCAATTCTGGTGCCCCCTGGTATGACTGTGGGCAGCAGACAGGCAAAGTGGGACCGTTAGCTGCTGGGAACTCATTTAAAATGCTCTGCCTGCTCTCCCCAGAAAAGTGCAGAGCCATGAGGGGAGAGGGGAGGAGGAATCCATCCACATGACAAGGGCTTATTCATTGTATTTTTCCAATACTGTACCTTACGTGCTGGTGGGTGGTGGGTGAGCGACGCTCTCTGAATTATTCAGAGCCGGGCAGAACCACGTGTGTCCTGCACTGCTCTGCGGGGCCCTCTCCACGGCGCTCCAGGCCTGGCTCCGGGCCTGGGGCAGAGGGCCCACTGCTTCAGCACCCTGGAATCCATCGCAGCCGCGCCGTCTGCCTGCAAGAGGCCTGCCCCAGAAACCAGAGTGCCTGCCTATGATGGATGGGGCCAGTCCTTCCATCTTTTCATGGGAGATTTACACACATAACTCTCATTAGTGCTAATGGGGGTTTCTTGCATAAATCTTACTTGCAGGCAGATAAAAGAAAAGCCAGTTCTCTCATTCTTTATTGGTTTTCCTGCTCAGGGCTCCGCTCCTCCATTGTGAGGCTGGCTCTGGTGCATGACCGCATGCCTTGCACTTACACTGCTGGCACTCCTCGTTTACATGGAAATCGACCATAAACAGAGCTCTGAACTCACATGTTTCAACACCTCCTACCTGAGCATCACCCTTGCAAGTACAGACACCCAATTAGTGCAACCAACCCAAATTTCCAGGTGTCAGTGGTACCTGCTGTGAATGTCATTCTGTTCAGTGATAACAGGGCTCGCATCCCAAAATAGAGGTAGAGGGTAGCAGGGCAGGAACTCTGAGTCCTCCTGGGGAGCTGAGTTATTTTTGAAGTGACTAGAGATACCAACCCTTTTTATAAAGTGCTCACCCGCATATGGAGCTAGGACTGGGTCCGGGGAGGAAGGCAGGGGTGGCCCTTGTCATTCGGTCCCCATCCCGTCCTTCAGGTCCTTTGAATGTGGATCCTTTTATAATATCAAGGAGTGTATGTACAGGAGAACGATAGGACATTTGAAATGCTAACCATGGGCTTAATTTCACCCTATATCTAAATGGGAGACTGGCAATTTTCAAAGCCTGAGGATACGTCTTTGCTGTTAGGTATTTTGAAGGTATGCGTTTGCCCAGCATGCTGAACTGCACTCAGAGCCTTGGAGCACCTGTTGGGGGTTAGAAGGTGGTGGGGGCCTTTGACGTGATGTAGGTGCACCATATTTGTATTTAAACATGTGCACAGGTGGTTGCTCATAAACGTTTACCATGATAAGTTCAGGAACACCTAGTTTTAATGGAGGGGCATGAATGCAGTGTTTCATGATATAAAGACCTTTTCATTATAACTTAAACTGGATAACAGTTTATGGCTGATATTAACAGTAGACATTGCCCATACATATGTTCATATGTATATGGGTAACACAACAACGTGTAAGTACCCATACCTGAGTAAGACGGAGTAATAGATGTATGCACATTAGTGGAAAAAAGAGAACAAAACATTAATCTTTTCTTTCATCTAGGACACCAATACTCCAGTTAGTTAACAATGGTAGAAAGATCTCTCTCTGGGCTTTTTCATTAATGCTTTTCCTAGGGAAAAGAATTCCTGTTTTATGGAATCAGTCTCTGTTAACCAAAATGATAAAATTGTATCTTACTCTCTAATCAGTCAAATTCTCCTTCTGTCCAGCTTGGCCTTATAGACACTATGTTTGACTGGCATTCGCTTTGATCTCTGCCTGGAGCACTGGTATTATCTGTGTTTCCACATGCAAGTTTCATCCACTCAGCATACTGGCTGAGCCCCTAGGAAGTGACAAGCATGGTTCTAGATGCTGCTGATGAACAGAGAGCTCTCCCCAAACTCACCTTCCAGGACAGTGGGTGGCAAAGGACAGAGAATGACCCTGGAGGGAGAAAGAGGCCAGCCCCAGCCACCCCCCACCGCAGGGATGGAGGGGTCTGCCAGCCTCTCACCAGGAGAAGGGACAGCTCACTCCATTACTTTACAGAAGGTGCAGACGCTGCATGGAAGGTGAAGAGAGAAGATGATGCACACTGGTTAGAGGGTCACTGACACCAGATGGATGTGGCATGGGAACTTGGAGGCTACCTTCTGAACGCATGCATCTCCTTGGTGAAATATGGGCAAGGTCAGCCCCAGAGAGTGAGGAGGGGGTGGCACAGGGTGTGCTCGAGAGGAGGTGTGACATCGTGAAGCGGGAGGGAACCGAGGCCTCGCACTGTGGCAGCTCAGGGTCCACCTCAGCCATGTCCTGCTTTGGAGGAGCAGATGGAGGTTGTGCCTTCCTTAGTCACGCCCCATGGAGGGTGCAGGCAGAGCACGCCGAGGACCAGGCTGTCCCAGGGCACACTGGGCAGACACAGGTCAAGCAGTTTAGGGGTCAGGCGAAGGAGTGTGTCCTCACAGGCCCTCCAATGTCTGTGTGCAGGGGGAGAGGGGGGCGGCCAAGGAAGAAATGGCAGGTCAGTAGCTCACACGCTCGCCCTAGTGTGGCTGCTCAGGGGTCTACTGGGCCTTGGGAACCAGAGAGAAAGATGGAGGTGTGAGGAAGAAGCCAGCGTAGGCATTTGAGTCAAGAGGGTGAGCTGGGCAGCTGGCTGACACAGGAGCAGAAAGCCAGGATTTGGGAAGGACCAGGGTCGTGAGCATAGAGACCAGCCAGATGTCACCTCATGGTTTGGAGATGACATAGCCATGAGCCAGACTGAAAATCTGCACAGAGTGGGGTGAGGCCCCTGGGCTCTGGCGACATCAGGGGGTTCCCCTGAGCCATGGATGGGCTGAGACTTGAGGCTGGATGCTTTGGGGAGGTGGAGAGGCATGGCCGGGAGCCCAGCACAGATCCCATCAGGCTGCCACACAGAGGGTGCTACAGGGCCTCCCGCTACCTGGCCAGGGTCCCAAGAGTGCGACCTTGGGGGCTTCCGGAAGGAGGGGTGGGAGACGGGGTTAACACCAGCACAAATGCCTGCAAGTGCCACCCAGCCATGGGATGAAGCCACAGCCCAGATACCCTTAGGGAAGGTCCCACTGAGGTGCTGATCCAGGGATGCTGGAGCCCTGTGCTTGGCCGGGGGCACCCGTCAGTAAGAAAATAATAAGTGGTTTCATGGGATCCCCACTATGAGGCAGCACTAATTGAGGGAACTCTCTACAGTGGGTTCCTAGGAAGGCAAATGGGTCCGTGTGGCCCAGTGTGATAGGTGCTGCCTTGTGACTTCCAGCACAGGAACCATTTAATTACTAATGAAACATAATCTGCCTCATATAGGTCATTCCAAAGTGTTTGTCTTTCAAGTGTTCTAGTTGACACAGAGTTGCAGCACTATGTCTTAAAAACAATTCACAAACAGGATCTTCCTAAAGGCAGGTTATTTGATGAGAGAGCAGAGGGTCAGAGAGAAGCTGCCTAGAACATCATTAGAAGAATCTAAACACCTGTACTGTGCCGCGTCCCTCCAAGGAGGAAACTTCCTGCAGTCAGAGTCTCTGAGTTCTAGGGACCGTGCAGGATGGTTAACCAGGACGGTGTTGTTAGGAAGGGTCTTGGCTAGACTGAGCTGCAGATGCCGCACTTTAGGACTGTCCGCTTCAGCTGCAAGATGCAGGTACGAGGAGCCCAGCCTTCTTCTGGGGAATCCTGGAGAGGACACAGGGCTGCCTCCCTGCACCCACAGTCAGCAGATGGAGGTCCGCAGTGTGGGGGTGGCAGCTACACTTTGGCTTTGTGCAGCAGGGGTGACCCACTGATAAATACTCTGCCTAAGTGCGAGGAGCTGTGTCCAGGAAACAGGATAAAAGGTCTTTCTACAACTGCAGGCAATTATAGCATGATCCAATTTACAAATGATTCTGATTCAACTCATAGCAAGCTGGGTGGTGCCTCTGGGCACCGCTCTGAGTGGGCTAGGGCGGGTCCCTGCCTCCGAGAGCCTGGCAGGCGTGCTTGCCCCCAGAAAGATAGCTGTGCTGGGTTTGCAGGGGCCCCTGACAAAACCTGGATGGGGCACTTCACCATCTCCATCAACTTCCATTAACAGTGAACGTGCACCATATAACTTAACCCCTACCTTTCTCCAAAGCTCTAATTTAATTAAAAAGGTCACATTACCAGCAATAATATTATTAATGCACCATAATATGCCTTCGTGTTCACCTACTCTGTGAAATTTTTGTAGGATAAGACCTCAGGTGGCTTGCATTTTTGGAAAGTATAGTTTTACATGCAAACTTATCTTTCCAGAGAAGGCACTGCAATTGGAATTGTTCTTTGTCACAACCTTGCTTGTTTCTCTTTTGTCTTATTTGATTATTTCCATTTTTTTCCCATTCTAAGCACATTAGCTACTGTAGAAATGCTCTGAAATAGTGATTTCATAAGTGCAATAGAAATTAGCTAATCATTGAAAGGTTTTTTTTTTTACCGGAAATCAATAGAATAATAGGTGAAATAGAAGATACCTCTATCTCATAGGAAATACTCTTACTTCAGAGTTGCAAATAACTACCTGTGAGTAGGTAGCCCCCCAAAATGATCTACTCTTTAGAAATCAACAGAAAATAACATATCAAGATTTTTCCCCAAATTGCTATCACCCTTTCTAATTCTCTCTGAAAAGAGGCCAAGTGACTCTTTATAGGATGTGATTCAAGTCCTTCTCAGAACTTGAGTATATGAACAAAAAAGTGCCTTCATAACTAGTCTTCCTGCCTGAGTGCGCACAGTGCATGTGACAACAGGCAGTCACCTGAGGGGCAGGGGGACGTCCGAGAGTTTAACCTCGTCAGTGCCTGCACTGGACATGGTGATCCAAGGGAAGATGGGTGCTCACGGACCCACGGTGTGAAGGGTCCCCTGTACCACTTCACCCCAGTCCTTCCTCCTTCCAGTCCCATCCCACCATCCAGGGAACATAGGATGGGCGAGTCTCATGTACTTGAATGCACAGGTACACGTGGGTATCACTCACTAAGGCTCCAGGGCACACAGTCTTAAGTACTAAGAACAGAAGTGCAGCCAATGGGCCACTGACCTGCCAACACACAGCTGAATGAGGCAGATAAATCCCAGGGCAGGATAAGCAAAGTGAGAGGGTGACCCCTCCACTTGACACCAGGTGTACCGGCTCCCTGCAGACAGGCTCCAAATGGAGGGTCCTGCCCACAAGCTCGCCACCACTTTGTTTACCTGGCGCCTGCATGCACACGCATGCACACACATGCACACGCTCCCAAGCCTGCTCCTCAGCTGGCTCTCATGCATGTTCTCTGTGTCTGTGTCCCCACACCCGCTCAGAGCCAACAGAAGGGCCCAGCACGCTGCAAGGCTGGCCTCAGCGCCCAGGCCCTCCCTGTGCCGCGTCAGAGCGCATCAGCTTCCCGCGAGGCTTCTGAAGGGAACTCCGATGGTGGAGGGCCTCTTCCGGGCTCAGGTGCTGCCCACTCCTTGTCAGTGTGTCCTGTTCATCCCCAGCTCACCTTTCCCCCATGCAAAGATTCGACTTTGAGCCTTCCTTCAGATAATAAAGTTTCCATTTTCTAACAGGAAATGGAGATCCTGGCTAATTGACTGTTGTATGTGAGAGTTCATCCATAGAACATGTACAGGTCACAGATAGAATCTTCGTGAAATAGTTCTAATATGGTGAGGCCCAAATGCCGCAGTAGACGGGAGAGGTGTGATGTGAACCAGAAGTGCCCTGCAGTGACGCTCACTGGCCTCGGGGGGGACCGGCAGGGAAATGTCCCTTCACAAGTGTTTGCAGCTGCCTTCTGTGTGCCCACTGCTGTCGAGGCCCTGGGCACAGACAGGAGCATGGGACTCCAAGCAAGGCCAGCGTGCTGTGTCTGCGTGGGCCGGAGACACGTGCGTGACTGGCACTGCAGTTCCGCAACAGGGCCACCGTAGAGAGAGTACCTGCCATGGACGAGAATGGCTCCCAAGCAAAGGTGGAAATGTATGCTGAGCATCGGGCCCCAGGTGGGCCTAGTTAAGGGAAGGGTGGAGGGAAGTGCCCTGAGTGGAGAGAGCAAGTGAGGAGCAGAGTCAGCAGAGTGTGGAGGCCGTGTCCTGGGGAACAGGGTTTGCAACAGAGATCAGGGGCGCACTGCAAACCAGCCTGCGGACATGGCGGGAGTTTGGAGCCACTGGAAAACACGATGGCAGACAGGCAACATGGTCTTGCTTGCGGCTGATGACCACAGCATGGAAAATGGGCTTTTAGGAGATGGATTTGGTGGTTAGAAAAATTAGGATGCACCTAATGGAATGCAGAGAAATCAATATGGCCCCCCCGACAAAGAGTGACAGGCAGAGGATAGAAACAGGTGCATGGAGAGACATTGGAGAGTGGGCACTGCCAGGCCACTGTGGAGTCACGGAAGGAGGGGGCCATGAGGGCAAGGGGCTGGGGAGGGGCTAAATGGGACAGGGGGAGGCAGGAAGGAGCCTCTCACCAGAGCCTAGATGGCACATAAAGGGTTTGAGATTTAAGCACAATGGAAACCACCAGAGCCTGCCAGGAGCACATTCACATCTTAAATTTGGGGTTAAGCAGGTGGAGATTTGATGGCTGAGGGCTGGAGTGGTACTGAAGCCCGTAAGAAGGCAGCTTCGTTGATCTGGGAGAGATGACATAGCTTAGACTAAAGTGATTGTACTAATCAAGAGAAAATGGTTTGAGCTGTATCTTGGAGATAAATCATGGAGACTTGGTGTGGGAATTGAGAACAAGAGAGGTCTTGGGTTTGTGATGTACACAACTGTATGGATAGAGTCTGTCCTGGGCGCAGAAGCTGTAGATGGAGTGTGAGTGGAAGTGAACAGGTCCACTCTGGCCTACTAAGCGCTGGGTATTTATGGGAGTGCCAAGTGGGTGGGACGTGCCGCTCAGAATTCATGTGAATATCTGAGCTGCGCTGATACTGGCATTTTCTTCTGAGCTGGTTTCCTCTCTGGTTTGTGTGACTTTCAGAAACCACGGTATGAGTACTGAACCATTTAATCCTTCTGCTGTCACTGGACACAGGTCTTCTGCCAAACACGGGACACTGGCTCTTGCAAAAGAAAAAGACTTTATTGCCAAGCCAGCAGCAAGGAGACAGGAGGCAAAGCTCAACTCCACCTCTTCAAACTCAGAGGGGGTGCCGAACGTGCATGGAAGGTTTATGTGTATTTAGTTGAGTTTATGCATATTTATGTGGCTGCTGAGATTAACCAGAAATTAACAGGGCTGGGGCAGGGATTTTTACAGAAGTTAACATGCTACTGTATATGCATGGGCTCTAACAAAGGGGCAAGGACACCCCCAGGTGGGATTAGAGCATGGTGATGAGGACAGGTGACACGAGGCCACCTGGAGCTGCTTCTGTGCATGTGTCCAGGTGGGTTCGACCCGTCCCAGGTGCAGTGGTACTGTCTCACAGCTCCCTGAGTGCCTATTGGCTCTGAAAAATATTGTTACTAATACTTTTTTGGTATCCTCACTATTACATTTTCTCAATGAGATAAAGTCTCTACAGGTAGGAAGACCTTGCAGCGAGACCCGACCTCCTGGGTCTGCCCCGTGTGTGCTCAGTGCGTAGGTTCTAAAAGTGCAGGTGTGCACGTCCGTCGGAAGTGGGCCCACACTTCACCAACTCCCACCTTTTTACAACAACGTGACTGAAAACTGAAATGCAGACAGGACGCTGTGGTGCTGGGCACACAGTCACACTGCCTTCAACAGTCCGTGGGGACGGCTCAGACTACTGCGCCCTTCAGAGCATTCTGATGGGGGCAAATCAGCTGGACAGTAAACCAACTCCTGGGAGGGCTTATCTAAGAGCCTCTCCTACCAACCATCCCTATTAGAATATAATGACTTAAAATCAATTCCTTTAGCAAGGTGACACCTAGAATTTTTTTTTAAATGCTAATTCCTGATGTCGCCTTCAAATATTGAAAAATGAGGCTATTTCCTCTTGATGTCAAAGTGCTTCTCAGGCAGGAGCACTGTAAACACCAGGGCTTGCAGGACCCACAGTCCAGTCCCAAGGCTGCCTGGTGCTCTGGGGCTTGAGCTGCTGCTGGGCGAGCATGGGCTCCGAGGGCCCTCCTTCTCCCGCCCCTCTGCCACTGTGCACGTGACCGTGGAAAACCAGTTCCCCAGCCCTCGGTTTTTCTAGCACTTTAAGAAAAGGTGATTGACGGCATCCAGTTCAGTCTCCACCTCGAATGCCAGCCCCTAGTCCTTCACTTCATGCTGCTTGTTTACCACTTCATCGCAGGACCATAGACACTCACAGCTAAATCATGAAGATACTGGGTAATCCTAAAGGTCAAAGGTGCCCTAGAGCTCCTATGGTGACATGCCCTGCCTCTAAAATTTATGGAAAAATAAACATTAATTTCTAAAGCTAAAGGGCTGTTCCATTGAAAATCAGTAGACTGGCTACCTGCTGTAGCTGGTAATGACAAGTACCTAATTTCAAAAGCTTAAGTCATACAGATACAAGCACCAAATAGTTAAGAAATAACTCTTCACAATGTGAGACCCAAGAAACTAATGCCTTCAACAGAATTTAATATGGGCTTTATAAGTCTGGTTTAATTTGGAAACTGGAAAGCAATTGGACCAAGCATACACAAGCATCAAATGGTACAGTCGTTCTCATAGAAGCCAAAGCAGAGATACACCTTAAAGTCTGCAGAATGTAACTAAAATGAGGTGTAAGTCATATTGGGCCAGCTGGAGTCACAGCTTCTCACTTACTTATGCTATACTTCCAGGGAAATTTTTCCAAGCTAACAAGCTTTTCCCTCAACATGCTCTAGAAGCAATGGACATTTGTCAGCCCCGCATAATTTCAAGGGATATTCCTTCAGCTCACAGACACAGTTCTAATATGGTAAAAGTAAAATATCTTAAACTGACTTTATTTGTTTAGATTATAGTTAGGCCATTGTTCCTCATACTCATTTCTGTGAATCTTCAGAATCCAGAACAGCAGTGGGCGAGGAGTAGGCATCCCTTTCAAATTTGTAGAATAAAAGAATATACGAGTGAATGAGTGGGGGAATGACAGGGTGAAGGGTCAAGTGGTGTAGAGACAAATATTAATCCATACTGTAAACATACTGGATGGTACAATCACCCCTTGCTGCTGGCACTGGCACCCTACCTAAGTACAATTTGTTCTTGGGAAGGAAAGAACTGAGTAACTTAAGCAAATTATGTAATGTGCAAATAAACATGGTTAAATGTTAGCTGAAACAATTAAGTCAAGGTGAGATTGCATGTGTTTATTTTTGCAGAGTCTTAGACATGAAAATATGTATTTGGGCAATCTGTATTAATGCCCAATTGTCAAATGGCAACAGTTTTCTAAATTACGCAAACTCTTCAGTTTAAAGTTTTGAAGATAATTTTTTGATTATCTTGAACATTTCTTTTTAATAAAATCTTTTAATTTGAAGGTTTCTTTTTAATGAGATAGGGCCTGGATTATTTTATGCATATAAACATAATTCCATCTTCAAATTATACCACACACGGAGAGCTAGTTCAGTCAAGCTGTAGCACGCACACGAGTGCACATGAGTGCATACACGCATGCATACGTTTATGGACAGAGATGTGTAAAAGTCAGACAGTCACTAGTGTAAGTTACTAGTCACTTCGGTCCAGAGTAGAACCTTTGCCTTATGTCATTACTGTTCAATACAAAAGTTACCTTTTTCTTTCTGGCATGTTTAGAACAGGGTCCTTTACTCTTGAGTTATTGAATACTTAGAGGCTTTTTTTTTAAGTTTTAGAATGTTAGAGTTGGAAAGAACTTAGAAAAGTATTTCATTTTGTAGGTAAGGACACTGAGGTTCAAAGAGGCTTGTCCAAGAAGACCCCACTTATCACCATCTTCTCAGAGCGCTTCCCTGACATCTACTCCCCACTTTTCTGGTTTGGACGCCCCTTCTCTGTGCCCCTTAACATGGGTCAGTGGACAGCTTGTCTTCGGTCCCTCCCACCTGACTGTAGGGTGCCTGAAGGTTTAAGGGGTTTTGTCCCATGTCCCTCACAGCTAGCACAGGCCCACCACACACAGGGGTTCCCAGTATATGCAAAGAGTGAAAGAAAGAGGTTCATTAAGAAACTCAAGGTCATTAGCCACATTTCCAAACACAATCTGATATTTGCTTTGCACCATGTGCCTTACAAGAGCATGTTTTGGAGGCCTGCTACTGTTTTTCACAAAAGTTTCTTACATAAAATATTTCCTCAATTAAAAAAATTCTCTCAAGTGTGAAACTTGTATAAAATCAGCTATTTCAGTGGCCTTGCCTGACCCTCCTTTTCTCCTCCTGCTCTTTGCCCCTGCAAAGACTTAGAGCCTCCCTTTCTATCTGTCACTTTCCCATTTTCAAAACAATTTGGCCTGTTGGATCTCTCACCCCATCCCTTCGCTGGTGTCTGGTGAGGCTCAGTCCCACAGCCGCTTAGGCACCCTGCCAGACATGGCGCTCCCCCTCCAGGGCGCCCCGCCTCTCCGGCCCCAGCCCCCCTGCAGGACCTCCGCCGGGCTCAGGGTCACCCCATCGACGGAGCCAGTCAGGCCCAGGCTCACACCGTGCCAGCCCCTGATGCTCATTCTTTCACTACTCAAGAGTGTGCTCAGTATGGGTATGAATTGGTATCATGGAACGTCTATATAAATCAGAAGCTCACTGACTCAGCAGTGCAATATATTGTTAGAAGAGTACTTTGTTATGTAACCTGGTGTTATGACCCCAAACATGATAGAAACGCAGCTCTACAGGACAGTGAGATTGGCCCCGGGGTCATCTTGGCAAAAAACAAGAAGGCCACGACTGTGCCCTCACATCCCACGCTTGTGCTTAGTTCCTGAGCCTTAAGTTATTCATCAGCTGCTGTTGAGTTGGAGGGTCTCCCTGCAGAGAAGGCACAGCCCTTCTGGGCACCGACACCATTTCTCAGCCTGACTGAGTCCTGCAGGGTCGGCCTCACCACCCCCACGGCACAGCTCTGCAGGAAGCACAGAGACTTCCCCCGAGGGGGCTGCCGCCCCGCAGCCATGGGAAGTCTGGCTTGACACTTCGAACCCCCTGTTGGTTTGCTCATCAAGCCGGCCTCTAAACGGTGTGGGTTAGTTGTTGTAACGTATCTTTCCTGTACATCACATTATCTCTTAATTTGCATTTCTAATATATTAATATAGTCAACTCACATTTCGCAGCTCCCTCTTATTATATAACCCTAACTACGCTACAGGATGCCTGCCTTCACGGAAGCCAGTTAGAATGTCCTCCATTAAACCTAAGAATGCTTCGCTAGTTGTCAAATTTCCCTGTAAATGACCTTTTGGTAATTTATTCACAGCAGTGTAGAAACACCCCAAACGTTGCAGGAGTCCAGGGTAAGGTTCAACCTCCATCAGTCTGTAATACGGACAGTTACCAATGTACACACAGTGTTGCTAAGCTGGGCTGAGCTCAGTGTGCAAGTCCTCACTTTAGCTGGTGTCGTCCTCTCCCTCCAGGGCTGCCTCCCACTGGGCAAAGCACCACCTGTCCAGCGTCCCTGCTGAATCTCCAGGCGCCTTGCCCAGTGGGCATTGAGTGGACATCCCTGACAGGCTGCAGGCAGGCCTGGAGCCTCAGTCCCCACGTATCTCCTCCCACTCCCCCATTGCAGCTCGGTCCCCGGAGGTGGGGGTCTGCACACTTCTGCTATACATGCTGCATTTCTCTCCTCTCCCCTGGGCCCTGGTCCCTCTGCCTTGCCCACCGTGACATGACCACTCACACTCAGAGAAGACCACTTCACGTCCCAGGATGGCTGCACAGAAGCCAATTCCATGCTCCCGAGGTGACGGGGGCTGGTTTGCTCAGAACCCACCACTGCTGGCATTGAGGGGTGGCCAGCAGCAGGCCCAGGGTGCATTCAAGAACATTCCAACAGAGAGCACTGTGGGGGTGCTGTGGCAGGGGGCACTCCACACCACAGCCCCCCAGAGCAGCAGTGGCAGGTCCCCTATGCCCCCTGGAGCTGATCAACAGGGCCCAGGGTGGCCCCAGCCCTGGGAGACACTGCTCTGCAAATCCAGCCCCCAGGAGCTCCAAGAAGCAGCCCTCTCTCTAAGGCACTGAGCCTCAGGAGGCGAGGTGAGAGACGGATCATGGTCCCAGGGCTGAGCTCCGCTTATCTCCAGGCTCTGGTCCCCGTCCTTCCTGCCCTTGGCCTTCCACCCACCTGTCCTTCTCGCTGTCCCGTGCAGGCGAGCATGGAGCCCCCAGCGGGCCCTCCAGGCTTGGTCAGGAGAACCTAGGACTGGCACAGTGGGGCCCCAAGAAGTGTTCACTCAAGCTGACAAGGGGGACGCACAATAAGGACACGAAGGCCACCCCACCGTGAAACTGGACAAGGGGCACGCAGTGCCTCATGGCGCACGGCCCGTCATGGTGGCAGCCGCTGTCCGCTGGGACCGTGCCCGGGGTGGGGCTCGGGGGGTCGGGACTCGGGGTCGGCCTCCAGGAAGACCTGGGCTCTGTGCCTGCTGACGCTCTGCCTGCCTTTGTCCTAATCAAGCATGTAATTGATTGGTTTAGATTTTTGGTTTGCTTCATGTATCTTGTTCTGAATATTGGGTTTGAATACAATTGCCATAGGTCACGCTACCTTTATAGAAGTGTATCCAGTATGCAGGTTTGGGAGCAAGGTTACAGGAGCGGTGTATGTAAATTTATGTAAATGTATGCTAATGAATGCTTCATCCCTGAGTGAGCATGGCAGCTGTCACCCTCACGGATTAGGCCACCAGGAGCCCGCTCTCTGCCACACTCAGGTCAGCTGCAGCGCACTTACTTCCCTGTCGGGGATGGTCGGATAGCTTGTCTCAGAAAACCTCAGAATTCTCCCAGACTATTCCAGTTGATGAGAAGAATCACACTGGTGATCTTCCAAGTTATCTATATCTTTTTAATATAAAACTCAGTCTCGGTGTTTCTTACATGTGCTTCTTTCAAAGCTATTTCAATTCAAAGGATACTACTGTGCACCTCTGCCGGGTAAAGAATAAGCAGCCCTGCAGTTCGGTAACCAGACCACAGCAGAGGTGAAATCAGGTCCCCCGTGGAGAATGCGACACTCGCCTCTGTGGGTTTGGGGGCCCCACCCAGGAATCTGAGCAGCAGCGCGCCGTGTCCAGCTTGATCTGCTAAACCCAGGGCTTGGGGAAGCGCAAAGGCCAACTCAGGGAACAGGAAAACTACGCTGTTGGGACCCTGCGCCCTTTAGTCCACTTCCCCCGGGTCATCTGAGCTTCCACCCATCTTACATGTGGGGTTTGTGTACCAGATTTAGGAAAAAAATATGCGGAGTGGAAAGCTCCAGGGTGCTCAGGAAGGCTTAGACTGCAGTGGGCCCACAGAGACAGGCCCACCCGAAGTTAGCGGGTCACCAGGACTGAGAAGATGCAGCACAGACGGGGCAGTTGTGTTGGGAACAGGGAGACACATCCAGAAGGCGTAAGAGCCAATTGCTGGCCCGACGGAGTGGGAGCAGAGTGGCCGGGAGGCAGGGAAGGGTCCCAAGTGTATCTGGGTGGAACGAGGCAGACACTTGAAATTTGGGGGGGTTGATGGAGCTGCAGGCTTAGAGGTAAAGCGTTACGACTTGTGTAATTAGAGGTGACAGTTAAATTCATGTGGTGAACAAAATTGCCGAGGAGAGAAAAACGCAGGAATGCAATTTTGGGAATGTCTTAATTTGGGGGTAGAAAGAGCAGCTGTGGAATTAGGAAGTGGGTTGCGTCAGCCACAGGATGAAGGGCCTGCAGGAGAGAGGGACGGGCCAGGTGGCCGGACAGGCCTGGGAAAGCGCCCCTGGGCCGGAGGGCTGGGCGCCTTGTGGGGAAAAGCAGTGGCAGAAGGTAGGTGCAGTATGTTACAGTTTTAGGTTATAGTCAAGATCAAAAATTTCAGAATTATTTGAAACTGGTTTTTGTTTTGAGGGAAGTGTTTTGAAATCAGTGTAAAATATCTTCTCAGAAGAGACTCCAAGCTTCTGGCCAGGCAATTTCTGCCCTGAATTTTCCTTTTACTCAGGGGCCTTTAACCCTGGCCCTCCCTGGGGACCCACTATGGTGACCTCAGCACAGCTCCCGCTTCCCTCCCCACATGAAGGGCATCCCCATCAGTGTCACGTGGCTGAAAGTGATTTGCTGGGGGCCTGGACGCTTCTCTGTACCAAAGGCCAGGGTGTCCTGGGCGTCCCGCTGGCCCGTGGCACCTTCCACACTCCTTCCCGTCTGGCTGCAGGGACGCTGAGCTCAAAAAGACCACATGAAGCATCGGATTGTCGGGGCCTGTGGCCCTGCTGGGTCTTCCCCAGATCATGAAGGGTCCGGGGCGGCCTCAGCTCTGGGCTGGGGGCTGGAATTTCCCTCCCACCCCCAACCCCACCCCCTTTGGAGAAGAGCCAAAATTGTTGGCCACCGGGAAGCCTGTCCTCTTGGTTTCTGGAGGGAGGTCAGCAGAGTTGTGAGCACACCCTGACCTGCCGGCTGGACGAGGATAGGCGTGTCCAGGCAGCCCTGGGGAACCGGCCCCTCCGACACGGTGTGAGCACAGCTGTGGGCACAGCAAAGGGGCGTCCTCAGCGCGTGGCTGCATCCAGCTGCCCAAAAGGGGCCCAGCTAGAGTCCAGGCTGGAGCCTCCCCAGGTCCTGCCTGGCCGCAGCGGCGCCTCCCGCCTCGGCTCCCGCTCCCTGCCTCCTTCCCCCCAGGCTGGGGACAGCACTCCCCACCCAGCAAGGTTCCAGCTGCTGGTGCAGTTCTGTGTCTTTGTGTCTATGCCATGCGGCACCCCCATCCGCCTCCTCTGCCCATCCTTCTGGTACTCAAGGACTTCCATCTGTACATGGACTGGTTTGTCCTAATTTTGCATTCTGACGGTGCTGGTCCTAATTCTCCCTCAGCCTTAGGCAGGCTCAGCCTGGTGTGCAAGATGTTGTGGAAAGCAAAATACAAGCAGTGATATTCCAGGATAGTCACTATGCATCACATCCCGTTTTCCCACAGAGACAACTAGACAGTCCTGGGGGCCCATCGGAAGGGAAAAGGCTATTTGGCATTTGTCTAAAATGCCTCTCAACCCAGAAGGCTGAACCAAGTGACAGACTCCGGTCAGCATGTGGCTGTGACCCTTAACCTTCAGCTCCATCCAAACGAGTAACCCCAAAGGAGGCCGCTGTCCGTGGCTCTGAAATAAGAGGCAGGAGTGGGGCGAGGAGCAAAGAGGAAGGTGGTGAGGCCCTGCCTCCCAGAGCCCAGGCTGTGCGCCTCATGCGGCAGACTGGATCAGGGCAGAGGCTCCAGGAGACAGAGGCACCAGGCCCTGCCTGGCTGGGGCTGTTGGTACAGAGCCGTGCAGACCAGCTTAAGCCACGGAAAGGCAGTGTCTCCTGCCCTAGAGGGGGAGTCCCTGTCTGAGGTAAGTGTTGGGGGCCAGGCCCCTCTGAGGCCATGAGGGAGGGTCTGTCCAGGCTGCTCATGCAGCCTCTGGGGTTACCTGGCATTTCAACGGCCCTTGGCTTGTAGAAAAATGGCCCTGCTCTCTGCACAGTGGTCACAGGCTTCCTGTCTGCCTGGGTATCTGTGCCCAAAGCCCCTTTTTACAGGAACACCAGTAACATTGGATTAGGGCCACCCTAGTCTGTGTGACCTTGTCTCAACTTATTTCATCTACAATGACCCGATTTCCAGATAAGGTCACTCTGAGGTCCTGGGGGTCAGAACCCCAGCATGTGAATTTTTGAGGAACAAAGTCCAACCCATATCCAACAGGTGCAGTGACACACAACACCGAGAGGAAGGCTGATGACATTCCTTCCACAGGACGGAACGACTCCAGCCATGGCTGGTGGCGCCACCTTACCGGGCCTCCATTTGTCAGCAAGCCCTGGATGGCTCACCCCTTAGCACTTGTTAACTCTCAGCGAAGAAATACTCTAGGATGAAATGTCCCTGACCCTGGTCATACATGGGTGGGCGCTCTCTTCTTCACTTGGGACCGGTTTGGCCCTGTCAGCGCAGGTGAGAAATCATGTTTTGGGTGGATGAATGAGCATGGAGGCTGACCGGCTGCATCAGCATGCTGCGTATAGGTCTGACCACAGACAAGGCCTGACCGACTGACCAGAGGAGGAGGACAGGTGGAAACAGCTCTTGGTTCCATGGCTGAATTTGTGTTTCCTCCCATTTAAAAACTACTCAAAGTTAATGCTGTGGAACTTAGTCTGACAAAGAAAAAGCACACCCCATAAAGCCAAGGGCGTTTAAACTTCCCCAAGAAGATGCTGACCCAGTGGGGGCTCACACTGTAGTTTCTAAGACAGCGTGGAAGTGGTGTCAGAACTCAAGGGCAGGACAGGTGCTCTGAACTGCCGGGAGGTGGAGCCCCAGCTGGGACCCCCCAGAGCCTACCCCGGCTCTGAAGGAACTACCGTCCTCGCGGGCAGACATGGGCTGCGGGGTGACCAAGACTGTATTTTAGCCACATTCTGAGGCTGCTCCATGTCCGGGTGTGCACGGCCCCGGCGCATGGGGGGTGAAGCCCTCTCCTGCCCTGCCCCACGTCCTATGTGCCAGCACTCCGCCCCGAGGCTGGGAACTCAGAACTTCTCCGGAACTACACCTTACTCTAGTGACCCCCGCTCCCAGACACGGAGTCTTGGTCACTTTAACCAATACAAACAAGAGCCATGGCCGTCCCTTCCAGGTGTCTGGAGACTAGCAGGTTCTCAGAGTCTCCTGGGAGTCCCGGAGTGCAACCCCACTCTGATGCCAGGAAGACCAGGTGAGGCCAGGCCTGCGGGGCTTGCTGATAATGAACTGGGTCGCTGGGCCCTACTGAAAGCCCTTTGACCCTGCCACAGGCAGAACGGGGCCAGGAGGCCACCCCATTCTGTGGTTTCAGGCGCCTGTGATGACCTCCCTCTGCCCCTGTTTGTCCCTTTGCCTGAAGTCTTTCTCCCTAGCCTGCTCCCTCCATCTGGAAATTTCTCTGCTGTTCTCACTCCGACATCTGCCTTTCCTTCTGGTCGGAACCCAAATATGCCCTCCTTAGAAAAGGCAGAGGCCCTGGCATCCGGGGAAGCCCCCTGTGGTCCAAGGCCAGTGGACCATGCCCGCCGAGCCATCTGCCCCTCAGTCTGTCTGTCCATCTTCACCTAGGTGTTGTTTGTCCCCACAGAGTTGGTCCCACACGAGGCCAGGAGCTCACAGGGCTTGCGAGACGAGGCTCCCCAGTCTGGAGGGAGGCCGCTCAGAGGCAGTGTGCTCCCTGGAACCACCTGCCCAGGTTAGCATCCCGCTGTCCACTTGTCCCACTAAATGGGAGCTATTCGTGGTTTCCAGGATTTCCGAGAAAATCCTTGAGTAAGTCTTTTTACTTGAGCACGGGAAGGCCCCAGCTTCAGCATGAGAAGCAGAAGTTAGGCAAAATGAGACTAGTGAGTAGAAGTATAGCAGAGCTGAAAACTCGTAGACAGGAGAAGTTTACAAAGTGGAGGAGCAGTGACAGAATGGGGACGTATTTGCTGCATGTTTAGCATGAGAAGAATGAGTGTGCAGACTATACATAAGCGACGTGGCCCGGTGGGTGAGGACAGAATCAGCCACGTCACAGCATAGGAGGGGAGGTGGCCCGGGACCCAGCTGCTCCCAGCTGCCTGACGGGGGAGGCGCCGCTGCTGGTGGGTCTCTGGACTCAGTCACCAGCCAGGCTGCATCATCGTCTCTTTTAGGCTGTGACGTATGCAGGTGAATGTGTGTGACGACATCGTCTGCACGAACGGACTGGGGCCAGTGATCAGGCGTGACCTGCCGGTGTAAGGCCGGTGCCGTGGCTGAAACTGACGGGATGTGGGTCAGACACCCCGCCGCCTGTTCTGCTTGGACCTTGTGGTTCCACGTTTTCCTATCATATAAATTCATATAGATATGTATGTATATATAATTTTATTTTATTATCATATCATTATTTGGCTTTTCTAACCCTGCACACCAGCTGTTGTCCTGATTATGAGCATAACTTTTCTTCTATTATCTCTTAAGTTCTGCCTCCATGGACGCTCCCCCAGTTCTGGTTTATTTCTATGGAATCCCACACCTCCAAGGCATTGCCCCACTTGGTACCCTGGGAAAGCAAACAGAGAGCCCCCGCGTTACAGTGCCCAGGCTTCCTCATCCTGACCCCTGACGGGCTTGTGCTGGGGCCTCAGGGGCAGGAGGAGGAAATCCCCTGAGTGAGTGCCCAGCTCCAGGAGGCCCTCCCTGCCCCGGCCCTACGCACCTTCCCCGTCCGGCCCCTTGGTGCCCGCGCCACCTGACAGGCCGCATGCCATGGTGCCTGTTGCCTGCCTAGGCTGTGGGTCCCTGGGCCAGCTGCTCTAGGTTTGTCCCTGCTGCGCCCCTGGGGCCCAGCACAACACATGGCATGGATGAGGTCCCAACACCTAACTGTGAGTGGGCCAAGTTGCCTAACCCTACGGGCTTCTGCTGAGCCAGAGTAAGAACACCACCTCTTTCTAAGTGGACATCTCACGTCCTTCCGGACCACCTGCCTCCCATCACCTCCATAATGCTTTCTCTCACCCAGCGGCAGTCTGAGGGCAGCAAGCCTGTGACTTAGCTGCTCTGTGATTCGTCTGCTTGCTAGCACCAAACCAGTGTGGGTCACATACGATGACAGGAAGGACTGAGGAAGCAGCTTCTGGGATTGTTGAAAGAAGCAAACACTTCAAACGCAAGGGAGAACCGGCCTCGGGCCAGTGCACAGCAGAAGCATACCCATTAGGCGGGACATCCCCTCTGGCCCAAGGGAACTACTAATCCACCTTCAAGGTCTTTGGGTCTGGCTTCTTTGACTTTCACAATGTTTTCAGGGTTCAGACGTGTTGTACATGTGTCAGTGTGTCAGTCATTCCTGTGCATGACTGAATTATATTCCATTATGAGGATAGACCATGGTTTGTTTATCCATGCAGCATTTGATGGAGATTTAAGTTGACTCTGAATTTTGGACATTATGAACAATGCTGCCGTGAGCATTCTTGTCCACATCTTTGTGTGCACTGGCTTCATTTCTTGCCTGGGAGTAGGATTGCTGCCTCATACAGTCACTCTTTGCTTAATTGCTTGAGGAAATGCCAGACTGTTTTCTAAAGTGGCTGCACCATTTACATCCCCACCAGTAGTGTACGAGGTTCCGGATTTCTGCATATCCTCATCCACACTTGTTATTACCTGACTTTGATTCTAGCCTTCCTTGTAGGTGTGAAGTAGTATCTCACTGTGGTTTTGATGTGCATTTATCTGATGACTAATGATGTCAAATATCTGTTCATATGCTTATTGGCCATTTGTATATCTTCTTGGAGAAATAACTATTCATAGCCTTTGCCCATTTTTTAAAAATTTTTTATTAAGGTATTATTGATATACACTCTTATGAAGGTTTCACATGAAAAAACAATGTGGTTACTACATTTACCCATATTATTAAGTCCCCACCCATACCCCAATGCAGTCACTGTCCATCGGTGTAGTAAGATGCCACAGATTCACTATTTGCCTTCTCTGTGCTACCCCGTCTTCCGCATGAGCCCCCACACCATGTGTACTAAACATAGTACCCCTCAATCCCCTTCTCCCACCCTCCCCACGCAGCCTCCCACTCCCCTCCCCTTTGGTAACCACTAGTTCCTTCTTGGAGTCTGTGAGTCTGCTGCTATTTTGTTCCTTCAGTTTTGCTTCGTTGTTACACTCCACAAATGAAGGAAATCATTTGGCACTTGTCTTTCTCCACCTGGCTTATTTCACTGAGCATAATATCCTCCAGCTCCATCCATGTTGTTGCAAATGGTAGGATTTGTTTCTTTATTAGGGCTGAATAGTATTCCATTGTGTATATGTACCACTTCTTCTTTATCCATTCATCTACTGATGGACACTTAGGTTGCTTCCATATCTTGGCTATTGTAAAAAGTGCTTCGATAAACATAGGGGTGCATATGTCTTTTTGAATCTGAGAAGTTGTATTCTTTGGGTAAATTCCAAGAAGTGGGATTCCCGGGTAAAATGGTATTTGTATTTTTAGTTTTTTGAGGAACCTCCATACTGCTTTCCACAATGGTTGAACTAGCTTACATTCCCACCATGAGTGTAAGGGGGTTCCCCTTTCTCTGCATCCTCACCAGCATTTGTTGTTCTTAGTCTTTTGGATGCTGGCCATCCTTACTGCTGTGAGGTGATATCTCACTGTGATTTTAATTTGCATTTCCCTGATGATTAGTGATGTGGAGCATCTTTTCATGTGCCTATTGACCATCTGAATTTCTTCTTTGGAGAACTGTCTCTTCATATCTTCTCCCTAGTTCTTAATCGGGTTATTTGCTTTTTCGGTGTTCAGGCATGTAAATTCTTTATATATTTTAGATGTTAACCCCTTGTCAGATATGTCATTTACAAATATATTCTCCCATACTGTAGGATGCCTTTTTGTTGTGTTGATGGTGTCCTTTGCAGTACAGAAACTTTTTAGTTTGATGTAGTCCCATGAGTTCATTCTTCCTTTTGTTTCCTTTGCTCGAGGAGATGCGTTCAGGAAGAAGTTGCTCATGCTTATAGTCAGGAGATTTTTGCCTGTGTTGTCTTCTAAGAGTCTTATGGTTTCATGACTTACATTCAGGTCCTTGATTCATTTCGAGTTTACTTTTGTGTATGGGGTTAAACAGTAATCCAGTTTCCTTCTCTTGTATGTAGTTGTCCAGTTTTGCCAAGACCAGCTGTTGAAGAGATTGTCATTTCCCCCTTGTATGTCCATGGCTCCTTTATCATATATTAATTAACCATATATGGTTGGGTTTATACAAGGGCTCTCTAGTCTGTTCCATTGGTCTATGGGTCTGTTCTTGTGCCAGTACCAAATTGTCTTGATTACTGGGGCTTTGTAGTAGAGCTTGAAGTTGGGGAGCGTAACCCCCCAGCTTTATTCTTCCGTCTCAGGATTGCTTTGGCTATTTGGGGACTTTTGTGGTTCCATATGAATTTTAGAATGATTTTCTCTAGTTCGTTGAAGAGTGCTGTTGGTATTTTGATAGGAACTACATTGAATCTGTAGATTGCTTTAGGCAGGATGGCCATTTTGACAATATTAATTCTTTCTATCCATGAGCACAGGATGTGTTTCCATTTATTGGTATCTCCTTTAATTTCGTTCATGAGAGTCTTGTAGTTTTCAGGGTACAGGTCTTTCACTTCCTTGGTTAGGTTTATCCCTAGGTATTTTATTCTTTTTGATGCAACTGTGAATGAAATTGTTTTCCTGATTTCTCTCTCTGCTAGGTCATTGTTAGTGTATAGGAATGCCACAGATTTCTGTATATTAATTTTATATCCCACAACTTTGCTGAATTCAGATATTAGATCTACTAGTTTTAGAGTGGAGTCTTTAGAGTTTTTTGTGTACAATATGTCATCTACAAACAGGGACAGTTTAACTTCTTCCTTGCCAACCTGGATGCCTTTTATTTCTTTGTGTTGTCTGATTACCGTGGCTAGGACCTCCAGTACTATATTGAATAGAAGTGGGGAGAGTGGGCATCCTTGTCTTGTTCCCGATCTTAAAGGAAAAGCTCTCAACTTCTTACTGTTAAGTATAATGTTGGCTGTGGGTTTGTCATATATGGCCTTTATTATGTTGAGGTACATGCCCTCTATACCCATTTTGTTGAGAGTTTTTATCATGAATGGATGTCAGATTTTGTCAAATGCTTTTTCAGCATCTATGGAGATGATCATGTGGTTTTTATCCTTCTTTTTGTTGATGTGGTGGATGATGTTGATGGATTTTCGAATGTAGTACCATCCTTGCATCCCTGGAATAAATCCTATTTGATGTATTTTTGAATTCAGTTTGCTAATATTTTGTTGAGTATTTTTACATCTATGTTCATCAGGGATATTGGTCTGTAATTTTCTTTTTTTGTGGTGTCTTTGCCTGGTTTTGGTATTAGAATGATGCTGGCCTCGTAGAATGAGTTAGGAAGTATTCCCTCTTCTTCTACTCTGGAAAACTTTAAGGAGGATAGATATTAAATCTTCACCTAATGTTTGATAAAATTCAGCGGTGAAACCATCTGGTACAGGCGTTTTGTTCTTAGGTAGGTTTCTGATTACAAATTCAATTTTGTTGCTGATAATTGGTCTGTTCAGATTTTCTCTTTCTTTCTGGGTCAGCCTTGGAAGCTTGTATTTTTCTAGAAAGTTGTCTGTTTCTTCTAGATATCCAATTTGTTAGCATATAATTTTTCATACTATTCTCTAATAATTCTTTGTATTTCTGTGGTGTCCGTAGTGATTTTTCCTTTCTTATTTCTGAATCTGTTTATGTGAGTTGACTCTCTTCTTTTCTTGGTAATTCTGGCTAGGGGCTTATCTATTTTGTTTATTTTCTCAAAGAACCAGCTCTTGCTTTCGTTGATTCTTTCTATTGTTTTATTCTTCTTGATTTTATTCATTCCTGCTCTAATCTTTATTATGTCCCTCCTTCTATTGATTTTGGGCCTCATTTGTTCTTCTTTTTCTAGTTTTGTTAATTGTGAGTTTAGACTGCTCATATGGGATTGTTCTTCTTTCCTGAGGTAGGCCTGTATTACAATATGCTTTCCTCTTAGCACGGCCTTCACTGCGTCCCACAGATTTTGTGGTGTTGAATTATTGTCCTTTGTTTCCATATATTGCTTGATCTCTGTTTTTATTTGGTCATTGATCCATTGGTTATTTAGGAGCATGTTGTGAAGCCTCCATGTGTTTGTGGGATTTTTCACTTCCTTTGTGTAATTTATTTCTAGTTTCATACCTTTGTGGTCTGAGAAACTGGTTGGTACAATTTCAATCTTTTTGAATTTACCGAGGCTCTTTTTGTGGCCTGGTATATGATCTATTCTTGAAAATGTTCCATGTGCACTTGAGAAGAATGTGTATTCTTCTGCTTTTGGGTGTAGAGTTCTGTAGATGCCTGTTAGGTCCATCTGTTCTAACGTGTTGTTCAGTGCCTCTGTGTCCTTACTTATTTTCTCTCTCGTTGATCTGTCCTTCAGAGTGAGTGGAGTGTTGAAGTCTCCTAGAATGAATGCATTGCATTCTATTTCCCCTTTTAATTCTGTTAGTATTTGTTTCACATATGTAGGTGCTCCTGTGTTGGACACATAGATATTTATAATGGTTATATCTTCTTGTTGGATTCACCCTTTTATCATTATGTAATGTCCTACTTTGACTCTTGTGACTTTCTTTGTTTTGAAGTCTATTTTTTCTGATACAAGTACTGCAACTCCTGCTTTTTTCTCCCTCTTAGTTGCATGAAATATCTTTTTCCATCCCTTCACTTTTAGTCTGTGTATGTCTTTGGGTTTAAAGTGAGTCTCTTGTAGGCAGCATATAGTTGGGTCTTGCTTTTTTATCCATTGAGTGACTCTATGTCTTTTGATTGGTGTATTCAGTCCATTTACATTTAGGGTGTTATCGATAGGTATGTACTTATTGCCATTGCAGGCTTTAGATTCATGGTTACTAAAGGTTCAAGGTTAACTTCCTTACTATCTAAGAGTCTAACTTAACTCACTTAATATGCTATTACAAACACAATCTAAAGGTTCTTTTTGTTCTCCTCCTTTTTCTTCCTCCTCCATTCTTTATATATTAGGTATCATATTCTGTACTGTTTGTCTATCCCTTGATTGACTTTGGGTATAGTTAATTTAATTTTGCATTTGCTTAGTAATTAGCTGTTCTACTTTCTTTACTGTGGTTTTATTACCTCTGGTGACAGCTATTAAACCTTAGGAACACTTCCATCTATAGCAGTCCCTCCAAAATACACTGTAGAGATGGTTTGTGGGAGGTAAATTCTCTCAGCTTTTGCTTATCTGGGAATTTTTTAATCCCTCCTTCAAATTTAAATGATCATCTTGCCGGATAAAGTATTCTTGGTTCAAGGCCCTTCTGCTTCATTGCATTAAATACATCATGCCACTCCCTTCTGGCCTGTAAGGTTTCTGCTGAGAAGTCTGGTGATACCCTGATGGGCTTTCCTTTGTATGTGATCTTATTTCTCTCTCTTGCTGCTTATAGTAGTCTGTCCTTATCCTTGATCTTTGCCAGTTTAATTACTATATGTCTTGGTGTTGTCTTCCTTGGGTCCCTTGTGTTGGGAGATCTGTGCATCTCCATGGAGTGAGAGACTATCTCCTTCCCCAGATCAGGGAAGTTTTCGGTAATTACCTCCTCAATGACACTTTCTATCCCTTTTTCTCTCTCTTCTTTTTCTGGTACCCCTATAATACGAATATTGCTCTGTTTAGATTGGTCACACATTTCTCTCAATATTCTTTCACCCTTAGAGATCCTTTTTTTCTCTCTGTCCTCAGCTTCTTTGTATTCCTCTTCTCTTGTTTCTATTTCATTTATCATCTCCTCCACTGTATCTAATCTTCTTTTAATACCATCCATTGTGCTCTTCAATGATTGGATCTCCGACCTGAATTCATTCTTGAGTTCTTGAATATCTTTCCATACCTCCATGGGCATGTTAATGATTTTTATTTTGAAGTCCTTGTCAGAAGATTCATGAGGTTAACGTCATTTAAATATTTCTCAGTAGTTGTATTAATGATTTTACTTTGAACCAGGTTCCTTTGACGTTTCGTATTTGTGTATGGCGCCCTCTAGTGCCCGGAAGCTCTACTCTCTGGAGATGCTCAGCCCCTGAAGCAATGTCAGGGGTCGCAGGGGAGTGGTGTTGGTGCCTGGGGGAGGAAAGAGCTGTTTCCTGCTTCCTGGCTGCTATGCCTATCTCCACTGCCTGAACCACTGGGCTGAGCACACAGGTATACGCCTCTATGCTTTGCGTTTGTAGTTGCTGTAGACAGATCTTCCCTCTGGCTGGCCTAACACCAGGGTAGGGTGTGACGGTTTGCGAGCCAGGTGGGGCTGGCCGGGAGAAAGGCACAGTAGGCTGCATATCACGGAGGGGGTCCTTCGAGCTGTGTAGCCAGCCAGGGAGCTGGAGCACATGAAGATCATGAAAGCTCCCAACCTGCTGGGCAGAGTGCACCCCGATAATTTTGTCTACCTGTCCTTTTTCCTGAGCAGTAAGTTCTGTGCAATCCTTGCCCCTTTAGCAGCCCTCTTGCTAAGGGCTTCCTTGTTAGGAAGTCTCTCAGACTGCCTGCCTTTCTTTTGTCCCAGAGAATCCAGATATGGATCCTTGCTTTCCACAAGTGGCTGGAATCTCAGTCTCTCCAATAATTCTGCCTGTCTTAGCTTTCCAACCCCCTACTCACAAGAGTACCATGCAAGCACCATGAAATGTAGGTTTGTGCTCCCAGAGCAGATCTCCAGAGTTGGGTATTCAGCAGTCTCAGGCTTTCACTCCCTCCCCGCTCTATTTATCTTCCTCCTGCTGGTGAGCTGGGTGGGGGAAGGGCTTGGGTCCTGCCTGGCCACAGCTTTGGTATGTTACCCTGTTCTGTGAGGTCTGCTCTTTTCTCCAGGTGTATGCAGACTGGTGCAGTCCTCTTTCCTGCTGCTCTTTCAGGACTAGTTGTATTAATTATATTTCATATTATATGCAGTTTTAGGAGGAAGCCATTGTTTCACCTCTCATGCTGCCATCTTTATTCTGTCTTTGCCCATTTTTAATTGGATTTTTATTTTTATTATTGAGCTGTAAGAGTTCTTTTTATAAAAAAGTCCCTTGTCAGACATGATTTTCAAATATGTTCTCCCCTTCTGGGGTTGTCTTCTTTATTTTCTTGAAGTGTAATTTTAACATAGAAGTTTTTTTTTTTTTTATGAAGTCAGATGTACTTGTTTTTTCCTTTGTTCCTTATACTTTTGGCTGTTATATAATTCTTTGCCAAATCCAAGGTCTTCAAGATTTACTCTTTTTTACTTCAAAGATTTTTGTAATTTCATCTCTTACATTTAGATCTTGATCCAGTTTGATTTATTTTATACATGGTGTGAGGTAGGGATTCAAATTCATCTTTTGCATGGGAATGTCCACTTGTCCCAGCAACATTTGTTGAAGACTATCCTTTCCCCTTTGAGTGAGCCTGGCACATCTCACAGAAGACATGAATGGATGGAGTGAATAAATGGTATACATTTCATGATAAGAAGAAACCACAAAGTGCTATAGGAGCCCTGGAGGGGCTTGGAGCCAGCCTGGGGGTGGAGGTCCTGACCCAGCCTTGGGAGAGAGTGCCACTGAGGCTTTTCCCAGAAGACGACAAGGGACTTAGTCAAAGGCAAAGAAACAGTCCAAGCAGAGGGATGTGTGTAGATGCCAGCGTTGTGAAGGACCCCGAGGTGGCTCAACTTGCTATGTCAGTACCACAGGGACCGGCTTTGACTTCCTGGGGGTGATGGAAAAACACTAAAGGACTGTCAGCAGGAAGGGGGCCTGGACGGTGGTCACTCCTCAAGGCTGTATCTCAGGAGGCTGTGGAGATAGAGCCATGGGGTTCGAGGACAGCCCTTGCAGGTGTTCAGAGATGAGTCAGTGGGGCCAAGGGCCATGGTTGCAGTTGTGGATTAAAGCTAGGGAGATCCAAAGAAGAGGAAAGTGCCTGGACAGACATTTGAGTCAGACATGAAGGCCACGAGAACAGCAGGGCCTGGAGGAGGGGACGCAGCCGATGTTCATGGGCTCAGTGACAGGGGTAATGTCACTTCACAGACACAAGGAATGTGGTGGAGGTTTCAGTGCATGCTTGGTGAATTACCCTGAAACCTGGTGATTTTTTTTTTACTGGTTAATGTGAAATATCTACATAGAAAAGGCATCTGGAACCACCTGTGAGGCTGAGCTGAGAGACAGAAGCCAGAGCATAGAGTCGAGCCTTCTGGTCATTTGGCCGAGTTGGGATGACAAGTCAAGTCTCACAGAGAACAGGGCTGAGGCCCGGAGAAGAGCCCGTCTGGAGCAGTTGCAGGCTTTACTTAGGGTGCTGTGGAGGCCTGGGCTGGTCCTTCGGGGTTCCTACAGCTATAGTGGTCAATCCAGTGTCTCTCTTAAGAAACCTTTCTGTAAAGTATCTGTAGCAGAGGGTGGGGTGTGATGATCATTGTTTCCATTAGAATAACACTGTGAGTCCGCTGGCCCTGAGGGCTGCAGACATGCTTCTGGGAGTCCGTCCACACATCCCGACATCCTCAGCGCCAACGTGGAACTCAGAGGCTCTCAAAGAATCGGCACTGTTCCATGAGATGCTTGCTTCTGATCCGTTTCAGGTTTCTGTACCATGCATAGTCTGTGTGTTCTGGAGCGGGAATCAGATACATCTCTCATGATGGATCGTGGCCAAAGACTTGAAAGCCACCAGCCTTGCTCCACTTAGAAAAGATGAACCAGGCCCCGCCCAAGGGAAACCAAAGCTAACGAATAGGACCTCCAATCAGAAGGTGGAGAGGCCCACTCTTTGCTCCTCTGGCCCCTGGGGGCAGCGGCAGGGCTCATGAAAGGGCACATGGAGTCCCTTCTCCCTGCTGCCCTGCAGGATGCCCTGGCTTGGTTTTCCAGCTTTCTCATAAACTAACCAAATATGGGAAAATTATTTATTGCCTTGCCAGCTTCTGTTCAAATCTGCACAATGGGGAGAGAGACACCCATCCATGTAGTTATCGTGAAGATGAGTGATGGCGGGCAAGCACGGGCAGGATCCTGCACAGAGACAGCTGCCTTTCCTCCTCTCTTCCTTCACCCCTTTTGCTATTAGTCAAATATTAGTTCAGGATCTGGTGCACATCACACAGTGGTGGGACACGGCCTCTGCCTTCTTGTAAAACCAGCCACCAAACTGAATGCACAGGCATAACTGTGACCAAGAGTGAGTAGCCGTAAGATGGGATTCTTGACATTTCAAAATACAATTGAAGTACTCAACGATGCCTTTGAGGAACATTCCAGAAGAAAGAGAAAGAGCTGAAACAATGTGAAAGCTAAGATCAGTGGAGGGTGAAGTTAGCCAATCCAAATCCACTGAGTAGAATTTTTTAATCCAGTAAAGAAAATAAAGAAGGAGAAGATAGCAAAGAAGGGAGAAGAAAGCCTTCACCGATTGGCAGGCTTTAGTTTGCGTGGATGCCAAGGGCCCAGTGGCAAAAAGGAGCAGAGAGACGATTCCGCCTAAGCTGTGTGCGTGACCCCAGAGGTGGGGCGCTTCCAGCCACAAGGGGCTTCAGGGCCTTTACTGCGAGGCTCGCATTCTGGAAAATGCCTAGGGCTGAGGCAGCGCCCTGGAGATGTCCAGGAAGGAGGGCCCTGGAGCCCGGCCTGCCTCTCCACTGGGAGGGTCAAGAGGTGGGAGCAGGCAGGTGTGCCCACAGTGCCCACCGGGTGGGACAGGCCCAGTGCCAGACACCCCAGGCAGTCTCTCTTCTCCTTTCAGGCTCCCGATATATACACTCATGTATATAAATTTTTCAAAAGCAAATAAACAGAAATAAATTAGGTCTGAGACCTTGATTTCCTAAAATAAATACCCCAGAGGGAATTTCTGCCACTGACTATGGTTTAAAAAAAAAAAAAAAAGAACAAAGTTCCAGGAGGAATTCTGATGGGTTCTGAGTCTGACTGTAGGGGCCTCCCAACCCCTCGGTGACTGCAGGGGAGTAGCCAGAGGCTCAACCTGCCCTTTTCCTGCCTCCCAGGGCAGCACTGGGCTTTGCACAGTAAATGTTCTGTTCTGAGCCACACGAGCCATCTTCTGTGCAAATAATGTGAACATGCAGCTTCCAGCAGGGACGTTCCCATGCTGCTTTAAGGGCCATTGTCTAACGTGGTTTCATTGTTAGCAAATCACAAAACTCTCAGACAATGTGCTTCAGGTTGGCGTGACAACTGCAGGAAATAGGAATCTCAAATCCAATCTAATGTATGCTGAGAACATGAGTGGAACCGTAATTGTGTTCTTGTCACACTCATTAGTATACAATTTGTTTAATTTTTAAATATGAGCTATTTATATGTGTTTTCTGGGTAGTATTGCTAGCATTCAGTTGAATATTAGCTGTTTACAAAATGCTTCTCTTTATAAGCATAGTTTTATGAAGTAAATAATTCTAAAAAGTCAAATGTCTACCTATGTCACAGTATTAAAACTGAACATGTTGACAGTGCATTAACTTATTTAATTTTTGTCTTCAAGATTATGTTGTATTTTTCACAATTATTGGTGGAGGTTTTGGTAAATTTAATGATAGGCATGGAGTTTCTATTTTACCCAAATGTGATTTTATGTCTTTTTTCTTTCTGTTTCTTCAAGTTTCTATTTTTCTATATATCCAAAGTAATTATTTTTCTGCATATTTAAGATTGCAACTATGTTGATCCTCACTTCTCCCTAGTCTTTTCTTTTTAGCCTTCTTTTGAATTTATGTAGCAGTATCTTATCTATCTTGTTTTATACTAAGTCACTCAAATCTAGCAGAACACCAAGAAGTGAGCCCTCAGGAAATATTGGTTGGATTAAATAAAAGCATTCATATTTAGGGAGCCAGAGCTCTCTGCACATTGCTGCAGTTTACATCCGCACAGCTGTAAGTGAGAAACTAAAATGCAGAGATAGCATGTAGGTATGTTAGTAAGTTCATATATAATGATAATATATAAACATATTAACTCTCAACAAAATGGATATAAATGCAAGTACCTCAACATAATAAAGGCCACATATGGCAAACCCACAGCCAACATCATACTTAACAGTGAAAAGCTGAATGCTTTTCCTCTAAGATTGGGAACAAGACAAGGATGCCCACTCTCCCCACTTTTATTCAACATAGTACAGGACGCCCTAGCTGCAGCAATCAGACGACACAGAGAAATAAAAAGCATCCATATTGGTAAGGAAGAAGTTAAACTGTCCCTGTTTGTGGATGACATGATATTATACATAAAAAATCCTAAAGAACCCACCCCAAAACTACTAGGACTAATAACTGAAAGCAGAGTTGCAGGATACAAAATTAATACACAGAAATCTGTTGCATTCGTATATACTAATGATGAATTAGCAGAAAGAGAAATCAGGAAAACAATTCCATCACAATTGCATAAAAAAGAATAAAATACCTAGGAATAAACCTAACCAAGGAGGTGAAAGACCTGTACCCTGACAAGACACTCATGAGAAATTAAAGAAGATGCCAATAAATGGAAAGTGGTAGACCATGCCTACCACTTCCTGTTACTTACTGAGCATTCACAGTGGGCTGGATCCTTTTGTGTATTAGCTAATTTAGAGATTGAAAACTAGGAAATTCATGCATATAAAACAGTTCAGCCCATGAGGTGGTAATGTAGTGCTTCAATAGCCTGGTCTGTCTGACTTCAGATTTTTTAAACCATTAAACACTGTACAGGTTGATTGAATCACTTGTATAACATAATCTGGGAGTGTTGTCCTTCCTTCCTTCCTCCCTCCCTCTCTCCCTCTCTCTCTCCCTCCCTCCTTCCCTTCCTTCCTTCTTCCCTCCCTCCCTCCCTCCCTCCCTCCCTCCCTCTCTCCTTCTTTTTTTTTTCCCCTTCCTATTTTTTTTTTTTTTTTTTTTTTTTGTCATCCAATCAACAAATCTGTATTGACCAAGCCTAGGTGCAGGCACCTTGGGTACAAAGCCCAGTGGAGTTGCCCAGAGCATTGTGCCATAAGACAGATGAAGAGCTCACAGTGAAGTTTAAGGGAAAGGATTAAATCCTAAGGAGGAGGTAGGGAGAAGTTCTTTTGTTTAAAATGGCAAAGTTGAAAAGACAAAAGACAAATCTGGTCTAATTCTTTTCTTTCTGGGAATTTATGATTTACATCTTCTGTGGTCTATGTCTTTGTGTCTTCTAAGATACATATGTTTGAACACTTAGTGGATGAAGCCAATCCTTAGGAAAAGCAAGTATACAAGGAAGGATTTGTAGCTCAGTTCCGAATGGCCAATGGAGGAAGGCAAGGATGGTTGGTTCCCAAGAAACAGGAAGGGATGATGAGCTCTGAGTTCTAAGGAAAATGACCCCGGTGACTCCATTTCTTTATTTAACTCAACTCTCCACTCACCTGTTGTTCACATGAGGAATTACAAAGCAAGTTAATATAAGCTGATAGTTCATTATTGTAAATGTTATGCTAGTTATCATGTTAACTTGGTTAAGTGAAATGCCAGGGTTACCATGCAAATTTCTGAGAGCTCCATCTCTCAGCATCACTGGGCCTCTCTGGTCACTTGACCTTTAGAGGTTTAGAGCAGCCCAGAGATCTTTAGTTCAGGTAAAGCACATGATCAAGATATACCATATACTTTTGAATGAATGAACCTTTTGAATGAATATCCATGGAAACTGGAACTTTCCCAATGCCACCACCCAAAGGGTCATCCAGGATCATCAGGACTCCAGTCCTGCACCCTGGGTCATAGCCCCATAGGCCCTTCCTGGGAGTGAGTTTGAACAGACCCTATTACAATGGGAGGCATCCTCAACTTAGGAGAGTTCCAGTGCCAATCAAGGCTTTCCCTGAAACTAGCTGGGGAGGTCTGAGCAAATATTTCAGCTTCTATGAATGTCCATTTCATCATGCACAAAATTAGCATCCAGTTTGGTTGATGGCTAAATGGCATAATGGATAAGAAAACAATGTTTTATTAACTCCATAGCTCTACAAACTTTAAGGAGGCCAGCCTCATCCTATAGCCCCTGAAGCCCCTGGAGAAATCCTAGCCCTTTAAGGACTGTGTGTGGACTCTGGGCTGGAACCACCCTACCTTGCTGCTAGGTGGGCTGACCTGGCCCAGATCTGGAAGGACTATGTCTGTAAGCAAGCCCAGAGGAGTTCTAGAACCATTTTTTTCAGGTAGAGCCGAGTGCCTCACAGACTACAGAGCTCAGTTAGCGGGCAGGGAGCAGGATTCTCCAGATGGGAGCAAGTCCCAGCACAGACCTTTCTCAGAGCCAAAACAACAGGCCCCGCATCCAGAGGAAAAGTTCTCCACGGACAGGACAGAGGGCGCTGGTCCCTGGATGAGCGGACGGGTCTGTGTGGGCTGCTGTCCATCTACATCTCTTCCTAAGGTGTCCATTGAATGATCAGGCACTTTATATGGTGGTTCGTATTTTGCAGATGGAGAAATTGAGGCACAGAGAAATTAAGTGACTTGGCCACCGTCCCAAGCTGGGGAGGACCAGGATTAGAAGTCGGAGAGAACCCTGGCTCTGGCCTGCGTCCTGCCCACTGAGTCACGCTGCCTCCATTCCTGGGAGAGAAGGCTTCCTGCAAGGTAAAGCCAGCCATTCCCCGGGGTGCACCCCACAGAGGCAGGCAGCCCATCCAGAGGCTGGGCGCTCTGCACGTGTGCAAACTGATCCACGTTCTGGTCTCCTGATGGCATGAGGCGCCACTCCAGACTGCCAGCTAGCTGCTCCTGTCTGGGGTCTCTACTGTTACCTGTCTGGACCCTCCTCACGCTGCCTCCATCATGCTTCCCCCCCAGTGGCCTCTGCCTTCTCCCCACTGGGGCCCTTGTTCCCTGCTGTCTTCTCCTCTTCATTTCCACTCCCCCCCTTGGGTGAGCAGGTCCATCCTGGGGCTTAAAAAAGAAAGAGGAAAGTTTTCTTCAACCCTCCTGAGCTGTCATGTTGCCTCAGTCCTTCAGGCCAAACTCTCACCCAGCTACTGGGCCGCCTTGTCACTGTCCACTCTAGTGGCCGTGGGATCCGTCTGCCACCACCCCATGACACCTCGCTAAAGTCACACCACTGCCCTCCTAAGCACTGGGTCCAGGCAGTGCCAGGGTAGAGGGCTAAGTCCCAGGCAGGCCCACCTCCCAGCACTCAGTGGGTGAAACTTCCATGCATGGCTCCCCATGGGCTGAGTCACCCACCTGGACCTCTTCGCCATGGGGCTTGACATCAGGCATCAAGCCACATTCAGTGCCCCCCAAGCGCTGAGTGGTCACAGCTCAGTGTCCTCCCCACACCCCTCCTGGGTCCCTCTCCTCCTGCTTGCTGTATACCTATGCCCTCAGGCTCTCTCCCTATCGCTTGGATAGCTCCTCTGTGACATGTTACTGGGTCACGTCTGACCTCCGAAAGCCCCCGGGGGTGGGGGGCCGCCTCACATGTGATTTGTCCCAGTGAGGAGGACACGCAGCCATGCAAACAGGTGTCAGTAGTGATGCGTGGTGAGGCCTGTCCGGGGGAAGGGCGGCCGGCACAGAGCCTTGAGGCCCCGGGCTGCTCAGGGCTGACACGGCCGCCCCTTACACGTGTACAGGACTGCACACTCTGCAGTTACTCCAGGCCTGTCATGAGCCCTCACGTCCATCGGACTCCAGGCTAAGCGCCGGGGAAACATTATTCAGCTATACTGTTTATGCCTACAGAACCGAGGCTCCAGGGCAAAGACACGCAATGGAGGAAATAAAGGCTAACCTCCCTTTCTAGAACTGTCTCAGAATTCCATGTCTGTTTCTCATTTAACAATTTCTGAAAAGTTTTAATTTATGAAAATTTTCTGTGGAATAGTGTATTTTGCCTACCCTGAAAACAAATGTAGCTCGCAGATTACACATTCTGTCATTTGTAGACATAAGCTTCCCTGGTTTTTCTGTTCTTTAGTCTTCTAGCAGTGTTCTCCCCTTAAAACATAAGTAAAGCAAAATTCTTTAAAAAGTGGTTAAAAAATTTATGATCTGAAAAATCACTAGGATAATTTTTTTAACTTATATAAATGGAAAGTTCTATTAATATTTTTCTAGGTCAAAACATTTGAATCTTTGAATTTTATTTTCTGTACCTCTTCAAAATTTAAGTTAGGGAGAGTTGGAAAATGCTGAATATAAATCAGATACAGCCTCAGAAGCAGACCTGCAGACCTGCTCATGAACACAGACTGTAATTTACATCTTGTTGAAAGTACTTCTTGGGCACATGTGTGGTTTTAACTGTCAAAGCAGAGTGTTGTCTCTCTGACCACTTCCACCTGAGGAGCATATGTAGCTGAAACAGGCGTTAATTGGAGAAGGGACCATCCCTGTTTGCTGGCTTGTGGGCACAGGCACAAGGATGCAGACAGACACCAGGAGTGAGTGAGGCTGCCATGCCAGCCTGGAGGGGACATGCCCACCAAGAGTTTGGGGTCCTCCAATGGGAGGGCTGACAGCCACCCCGCAATGAAGCCACTGCCCCATGGCCAAGCACCAGGACTCAGTGACTGGATGGATCACCCACATCGCAAGCAGAAAAACATCACCGCAAAGTACGTAACAACAGGAAAGCAGGAAGGAAAAACTTGCAATGCTATGAGATGCACAAAGCGGCTTATACCTTAAATATGTGAAGAGCTATTAGAAATTGATGTGAACATTTTAAAAAGAAAAATGGGCAGAGTTTGGATAATCACAGCAGCGGAGGAAGCACACGAGGCTGCACGTGGGAGAGGCACTCGGCTCGGCCCTGGCCACGGGGAAGCGTAAGCCGTGGGAATGGAGGTCCTTCTGCTCCGCGAAGTGCCCGACATGGGTCCGCTGGTGGCGAGCACTTGGACAAGTGAGGGTGATCACACACGACTGAGAAGGGCCTAGAAGTCCATACATTTCCTAACAGTCCTGGCGACAAACGCCAGAATGTGGTCGATGATCGGGTAGGGGATTGGAGAAAAGACAATCCAGTGTGGTTTTAAGGTTCCAGGCTGGAAGAATGGTCAGGTCATTTATTCAGTAAACAACTGGGGAGAGGTCCTGGGACGATGCTGTAGCATTGCAAGACCTCACAGAACAGAGAGGAAACCACCTGTCCCTCATAAAGCCAGCAGGTGTCTGAGCAGGAAATGTACAGAGTGCTGGGCAGCAGAGGTGAGACGGAAGAACGGACGGTGCTGGGGGACGCCCCGCATGGAAGGGACACTCAGTGTGGCTTTGCAATGCATCAAATGATGGGTAGTGAGGCCTGGGAAGCGGCTGGAGGTGCAGAGCCGAGCTCTAAATGGGAGGTCAGGGTTACAGGCACTGAGTCCAGGCCTAGCAGAGGCGTGGCCCCCGAGAGGTGCAGGGACCTGGGGCATAGCCCTGGTGAGCCAGGGAATCCGGGACAGTCAAGAGCCTCAAATGCTCCATGGGATAAAAACTGATGAGGCCTTGGGATTTAGGACGTAGGTCACAGGTGACTCTGAATCAGGGGTACAGAGGAGACATCGGACATGGTGCTATACAGCTGGGAGGCAGTCGCATCTGGAGAAGTTTGGCAACAAAGGAGACAGATGTGACAATCCCTGAAGGTCAGCAAGGTCAAAGTGGGGAGGAGCCTGAGCCTGCCAGAAAGCAGGCTGAGATACAGCGCCTGCTCTCAGAAATCACCACCCAAGAAAGTGATGTCACCCCGCCCACAGTGGTGGGAGGCAGCCCAGGGCAAGGGTCAATCATGGGGTCTCAGAGCCTGGAGTGGATTCCAGCCCCAGTGTCTTTCCTAGCTGGTAATCTTGGGCCAAGTCACAGATGCTCTGTAAGTCCTGGACCTTGTCTGTAGGGTCGCTCAGAGACAGAAGCTGGAGAATGAAGGGTCACACAGAACAGTCAAGTAGGAGCCCAACCCGGTTGTGAGGCAGGCTCCAGAATCCTGTAGGGAGAAGAGCTTCGAAGGGAGACTTCCTCCTTGCAGACTGGCTGGAGGGGTGCCCAGTCAGAGGCATAAGTCAGATGAACGTGAGCAACCCCATGGGCCAGCCCCCTGCCCCTTGTCTTGGAGGGACGAGTGCAGGCATTACTCAGAGGGGCAGTGGGGAAATGAGAGCTCCTGGCAGGAGACTCCCAAAGGGACTCCGTTTAGAGCTGCCGTGGCCAGAGGTGAATCCCAGGACCAGGCGGTCACCCTCAGGCCACATGCACAGAGGTGGTCGTCTAGTCCCACATAAGCAGAGCCGTGTGCCAGGCCACACACTGCACGAATTCATCACGGCCTGAGGCGCATCACTGGATGCCTAGAGCTCTGGCCCATGGGCCCACCCCAAGGCATGCCTAGCAAACGGGCCCCGGGCCTGGAGACTCCAGCTGACTCTCCAGGGATATGGGATCGTTGTATTTTCCCAGAACCCTCCGAAGCCATGTTCCCCTTTGATCTCCCACCATCCCGGGGCATGCATGTGCCCTACGCTCCATGTATTCATGATTCAGAGACACATCAGGGCCAGCTTACCTGCCTAAGACAGTAGAGCTAAGAGAAGAGGAGGGCTCCGGCCCTGGGGCGGGCAGTGCCGGGCACGTGCCCTCTGCTCGGCCCTGGCTCCATCACACCCACTGTGGTGCCCAGAGCTCGGCACTTGGTCTTACATTATAATTTTTGGATAGTGTGTCTGTCTTTCTGGTGACTTCCCAACTGCTCAGGGTTCTCCTATTTATGAGAAACAGTGCAAAACCCAGAGGAACGAGGAAACACAGCAGTGAATGCTAAGGGGTCTTGCTCTCGAACACCTGGCTGTTCTGTGAGTGGCATGTACCTTGGTGGGCTGCAAGGGCGCCATCGCGGAGAGGCACTGAGCCCCACCTGTGCACTCTCGGAGAGAAACGGCGCCCTGCCGCCTCAGGGCTGGACGGAGGGGGGCGCTGGCTCCCCAACGACACCTTCCGAGGTGCCGGGGGTCGAGGCCAGTGATTGTTGTCGCAGATCATACCTGTCTGAAAAAGCGCCCCCTACAGGTCACTAAATGGCCCTCAGCCTGTTGTGAATGTCCGTTCTTTGCCGAGTATTTCTGCGCAGTCTCCTTCCTGTGTAAGGATGACCGGGCCTAGGAAGTGGCTCCCTTCTGCTTTTCCTCCCTTTCTTCACTCTGGAAGACGTCTTTCTGTTTTGTCAGAAAGCCTGCCCACATGATCTCTAAGGGAACTGGCATTTGTATTTATAGTCAAAGTAAAAATATGACTTGGCAAATATTCTCAAGCTGTGTGCCCGGTACCATGTGGCAAGGACAGCAGAGATGACCCTGCGTGCCTCTGTCCCGGCCCTGCACCGCGGTGCCAGGGCTTGGTGTCTCCAGCAGCACCTCCTGCCACCCCAGAGGCCACGCCTGTGTGAGATGAGCCCTTCCCCTGGCTTCCACGGGCACCTTCTGAGAACATTCCCAGCTGCTCTCCTGCCTCATCCCAGGAGTTGTGGAGTCTGCAGCCTTTTAGGAGACTACAGTTAGTTATATTAAGGGAGAATTCAGGAGTCCAAGACAAATACTCTCCACTAAAAAAGAAAGTCACACACCACACTCACACACACACTTCCAGTTTTGTAGATAAGCCTCAACTTTGGTCCTAGGAGCCAAATGGAGACCACGCCCAGCAGCAGGACACACTGCCCTGGCTCAGATCCTTGGAGGCCAGGGAAGAGGTGTTGGGAAACACAGTGAGGGGAGCGCCTGACCCTGCCTCATGCATGACCTAGGTGTCCGTAACCTGGGTGTTACGAGCCTCTCTGCCTCCCAGGCCTTCGGGAGACCCCACCCTTAGGAGATAGAGCAGGGAAGGAAGCAGACACCTCTCAAGCATCCCTTCTGCACCAGCCACCCTGCTAGGTTCCTGAAAAATCATTGTATGCAAGTCTCCAGGCCACAAGTAAGACCAGCAGGAATCTCATGCGTGGGAGAGCCGGATGCACAGAAGTGACTTTGCCCCCTCACCAGTCAGCCAGTGCGGAGCCAGCCATCACCCCGAGGGCCAGAGACGTGCCAGGGCAGCATGTCCCACAGCCATCAGCAGGTGCAGCTGCTGACAGAGGCCGAGGCAGCACCCCCTTCAGGGGCAGAGCCGTCTGCAAGGCCGAGCATCAGACCCAGAGGCGCACACAGCCGCCACCAGTCAGCCCCGCCACGAGCCGGTGGCGTGGGAGGCTCAGGTGTGTGGGGGGAGGATGGATGCCCGACAAGCCCTGCAGACAAGATTGTAACTATTTAAAAGACAAGTACAGTCTGCAAACTTGTTTGTAGTAACTTCAGGGAAAATAAAGAACAAATTACTGCAAAGAGGGTAGAAATAAATACTGACCATGGACAAAGCCCCTCTGCTGGAAATGCAGGCAGCTTCGGAGAAGCAGGCACTCTGGACCATCAGCACGTACAGGCAGCGTCCATGTCTGGCCGTCTGAACCCTGCTTGGGACCTCACTGTCCCGAGCCCTGCCTGCCTGGATCCTGGGTCCACACAGCCAGGACGGGAGTACCATTCCTGACAATGACTGAGACCCCTAGGTCTGGCTTCTCCAGGGTCCTGCAAGGTTCATTTCCTCAGACTCAGTGTCCTCCAGGATCCAGGTGGGATAACGGGGCAGACGCAGGAGAGCAAGGGCCATGCCTCCAGCAGCCCCGGGCACGTGGCAGTGCCTCCCAGCTGGCCTCCCCATCCAGGTGGGGGCAGGTGGAGAGCGACGCGGTCAGGTCCCTGAGGGCGTGGCCCCTGTCACATACAAGGGTCGGGATGGACATGTCACATCACATCTCATATGTCACAAGGGTCTGTGTGTACATCAGCTACCACTATGGCTGGCTATGGCCAAGAGAAATTGAATGCAGTGTTTCCATATCTGCCTATTTTTCCAGAAAAAACGGACATTCAGATTTGGACGTCAAGCCTCTTGATTTTAGGTGTTAGTCCAGTGTATCGAGCACTTCTGGAGCGGGATGCCGGCTCTAGGGCCACAGGATGCACATGGTGCCGCAGTCCTGCATCCTCATTGTTTGCATTCCTAACCAGAGCTCACTGGCTGGACAAAGTGATGGAGAAGCAGCTACAAACACTCTAAAATTCAGAAGATTGGCTTTTAATGCAGACACAGGTTCATTTTCTGACTTTCTCACTTGGGGCCAAAAGAGCAACAGCTGTGTTACCAAAACTTAGTTTTCTGTTTGGAGGTTTCCTGGTCTGCCGTTTCACCTCATGGGCGGAAAACCATGTGCAGCCATGAGGTGCCATCCCTGCTCAGCATTCCAGTCCTGAAGCCGAGCACCGTGCCGTGGCGGTAAGCCCCACGCTTAGACATGAGATAAGCTTCGGCTGCTGGTCCGCTCTGAGCGAGAATGGCCCTGCTTCCCCGGGTCCCCTGCGGCCCTGGCCTGCTGGTGGGGGTGCTCCTCGGAGTGGACTCAGGCCGGCCCAGGCCCTCTCCTCCTGCCCCGTGTGCCTCTCACGGAGTGTGAAGGGCCTCTCCACGGTCGTGGCATGCAGTAGAAATCAAGAAGTGGTTTATATGGATATAAGATCGTCGGATCACCCCCTCTGAATGAAATCAAATGTCAATTATTTTGTTGAAATGCCACTGCCTCAATGGCCCTGTAGCGTCCTTGAAGCTTTGACATTGGGGTTAATTTCCAAGTCCCATCGCTTGCCCTGGCCCCAGTGGGGTTGACAGGCATCCTTTCTGGGGCAACGCCCGATCCTCTGCCCAGCAAATATTAAAGGCTCCTCGGAGTCTGAAGCGGCCCTTCAACAGGAAGTCCAGGCGTGCACACAGCCTGGGGACAGCTTTGGGCTCCCCCACCTGGCCGTCGCCGACGCCGTGGATCTTCAGGACACATGTGGGTGGGTATGTCTTTGCAGCTCTTTGCCGTTGTTGTAAGTTTTAAAACTGAGTAGGATTACAAGTCAGTAGTAATGGGCAAAGCTGATGGACAGGAGCACGAGGCACTGGAATTCTCCCTTCGCTTGCTCATTAACCAAGATTCACGGACGCCCACCGTTGTCAGCACCTTCTGTCTCGCACACGCCTAGAAGACAGGCACCTTCCTTCTGGCAGTTGTTTCTGGGCTCAAAAGGCTGAGGATTGAGTGAACTTCATTATGATTTTGCTCCCTCGCCTCTGTGAGGTCCCGCCCCTGGGCCCCCCTGCACACGCGGGTGTCAGGGTGAGGAGGCAAGGTTCATCGCGGAGTTCAGAGGTCAGCAGGCACCCTCCTGTGCAGGTGCTTTAATTAGCAGCCTAGTTGTCCGGCTGAGTCACTCTGCCAAGAAGACAGCTGCCCCCCGGGGCTCCCATCACGGGATGTTTCATTGCAAATTGTCAGGGCATCAGTTCTTACCTTATTAGGGCTTTTCTGTGGATTTACTGCATTATTTTTAAAGTGTTAAGCCTTGAACGAGAGCCAGAAGTTTATTAGGAGTTTGCCCTGTGCTGCTCAGAAGGGCCTGCCTGTGGGTCTCATGATGGTGCACACAGGCTCGAGCCATGACAGCAGGCTTGCTTCCGAAATTCTCCAGGACTGTTGATTTCAACTATCCTCTCCATGTTTGCCAGAAAGGTTCCTGGATGTCCTAGAAGTTCCAGTAACTCGGCTTTGCAGCTTCACCTGACAGACTGCTTCTTGCCCTAGTAAAGGGCGTGAACGCTGTTGGTCAGACCACATGCCCATAATGTTTGTTCCTCTTGAAGACATAGCCACACTGCTCAGAGCACAGAGACCACTCCCACCCTGTGGACAGGGGCACCAGGGCATGAGAGTGACCAGAAGGAGCCTTCTGGGGCCCCAAGACCGCAGCGAAAGGCGGGCAGACAGACCTCAGTGCTCGCTCTGTTTCCACATCTCCCGGACTCGGGCTGAGCGTCGGAGCCCCACCACTGCCCTTCAGAGCAACAGTCAGCAGAGGCCCATCACGGGTGACAGGAGTCCGAGAATCCAAGAACAGTATGGCATCTTAAGGTCAAAATTCACTTGAGGGAAAACCCTTCTGCCAGTTTCATACTGATGACCCGGAGCCCATCACGGGAGAACGGTGCTGCCTCCGGTCGGTCACACTTGAAAATCATGTTTTTACAGAGATGTTCTCAAATGTCCTGTGTACCACCTACTAAAGAGTGACCAGTTTATAGCATAATTAGCCTTCAAATCTCACTCGCATGAACTTCAGACATGCTCATTTCTATAATATCCCAGGTTTTCAAAAAATAATGCTACCCACAAAATCATGCCCGAGTGAGAACTGTGACGCCTTCCTCTTTGATCCCCAGAGCAGAGGGAGTCGGTTCCCCTCTGGGTCCTCGTGGCGAGGCCGTGCTCTGCCGTGGTCCCAGGAGAGATGGGCTCAGCGGAGGTGGTGTTTTCTCGTCTGCCCAGACACTTCCTCCTTTCAGCCCCCTTTCTTGCCCCCAGGGGCACCGGCCGCCCCACCAGACATGCACACAGAGCGTGGTCTGGGGCGGCAAGCGGGCTGGGGCCTCCGGCCCGTGAGGACGGTGTCACTGGACCCCATCCTCATTGACAAACAAGTGGAGAGAGGAGGAAAGGGAAAAGCTGGTCAGACAAACCAAGGCTTTTCCTGGTTTATCGTCCTAGCTTTTCCTTATTTCCATCCTGGGAGATTGGAGAGCTAACACGAAAACGATGTGAACAATGAACCACAGACCCACCGATCTACTTCTGCAACCTCTTGATGCAGTGCCGGTCATTCACTTCATCTAAATATCAGGCTGAAATCCAAAATTTTAATGCATTTGCACTACATGACGTTCACTAAAAAGCAGGAAGTTTTGCAATATTTTGGAAAACAATGTTCATTGTATTGTACGTTCCCTACACTGTTCAAGGAGGACTGCAGCCTCTGACTTCTGGCCCTGCTGACCTCTGCAGAGGAACTTGCTGGGAGCCCAGGCTGTCCAAGGCCTGAACTGAGGCAGGGACAGAGTTTCTGTCGTGCCAAGTGGTGTGTGTAGGTCCAGGCCTTGGTTACCTAGGAGACAATAATGCGTGGGGGAAAGCACAGAGGGGACAGCCACATGGCCTCAGTTCCCGGCGCTTCTGGTTTCCCTTCATTACTCCTGCCCCAGGACTTTCTCGCCAGCCACAGGACTGAGGAGACTGAGCTCCAGCTGCTCTCCTCTCAATCTGCCCTCCTAGAAGGTGCTAATGAGCAGTGAGAGGTCCCGAAGCTGAGCATCAGGTGATGATAGGGTCTGATTGAGAAAATGGGTAATTGCTTCCTGAATAATTGAGCAGCGACTCTGGGAGAGGCTAGACATGGGGCCCAGTGTCTGCGTCAGGTCAGAGCTGCCCTCTATGGACACCGTGACTGGAGTGTCCCTTCTGCCTTGTTCCTGCCAGAAGGAGAACAGCTCCCAGGTACTGAAAGACAAAGGCCAGACGCTCGGGGTCGAGCACTGGGGGGCTCTGCAGACCTCAGAGCCCTCGTCTGTCTCCTCCCTGGTTCATGGCTGTGGCCTGGAGGGCTGCTGAGTATCAGACAGCAGCCTCCAGGGCTCGGGGGGCGTCTGCTGACTTCGTGAGGTCTTGGTGCAGTTAATAGTCTTCACTGAGGCTCAACCTTAGAAAAAAGGTGCATTTCATTGGGCGGGAGACAGAAGGAAAATCAAATAAAATCAGTCCTGAGTCCAAAAGTCAAGTCCATGTATTGTAAAATAATTCACTTGCTCACCAATAAGTCATTCCGATAGCTTTGGTTGGTTCAAAAGTAAACTTCTTAAATACAAGACTTAAATTCTTTAAGTATGAAACCATTTAAGTTCCTAAGAAAACCTCTTCTTATTTTAAAAATAAGCACTGGACTTAAAGGTAAAAAGCATTAATGCTAAACTAGAGCTTTAAGGATGATTTTTCTAAATGTAAATCCTGGAGAGGTAGTCAGAAAGTCAAGCAATTATAATAGGGATTAATTTTCTCCAGTTTTGGGGAAGAGCAGGACTGATACTGATGGCGTCACCGCAGGCAGCTCCTGGACGTCAGGTCTCCGAGCCGCCAGAACAGCCTGGTGCTTCTGGCAGCACTCGGCCAGGGGAAGCAGCCAGAGAAAAGAAGCCTTCTTTCCACATGGCCGCAGGAGCGGGAGGGGTGCCATGGAGCGGGTGCAGCAGGGAGGAGGGGGGGGTCCTGTGAATGGGCTGTGGTGTCAGCCGGCCTCTGACCACACGCTTTTAGTACAAGCACTAGAAAATGAAAACAGTCCTCGAATTTTGGACCACAAATTGTGTGCTTTCTGCTTTATCTAAACCTTGCTGGTGTTTCCACCTATTGCATCATCTATTTAAATCTACCACAGTTTTGAACTCTTCATTTTGGGTTTCGTTAGTGAAAGGGAACCTCTTAAATGTGGCTCTGCCCAGTGTGTCCTGTGTGTTGGATGCTGTGTGAGACACTCACTATAAATCATCCCATGTGATCCTCACAGTAACAGGGGCTTCATTACCCAGGAGCAAAACACATTCTGGATCCCTGAAATTCAGACAGGATGTGCCCTGAACAGATAGGGGCGTGGCACCGAGTGGTCCTCTAAGGGGCCCGGTTAGAGTGGGAATTCAATAGCGGGCAAGAGGGAAGTTTGAGTGGAGGGGTTGGGGGGGAGCAAAACTTAATTTCCTTAATGAGTGATTAGTGACAATAAATTATCCACCCAGAAGAAAATAAGATTGTCCTCCTTTATATAAAAAAAAAAGGACTAAAACTTTAAGTGTAAAAAATATAACAATTATTTTGCCACCATATGAGCAATGAGGTCAAGCTTTACAGTCTAAGACTCACAGAGGAAAGCCAGACCCCCACCCTGAGGTGACGGACTCTCCCCTGAGCTGCAGCAGCCGCATTACACACGCAGGCTCACCCGCCAGGTGCTGTGAAGCACCGTGAACGATGGGCCAGACTGCCGCAAGGGTGGACCCAGAAGCCGGCACCCTCTGGAAGGAAGCCCCCGACCACGGCCCCTCCATGGGCTCCCGGGATACACCACAGAGCCTGAGGACCCCACGGCCCCTGCACACCCCGTGCCCTCTTTCTGGAACAGCTGTTCCCCCACCTTCTCGCCTTTTAAACCTGAAACCTGCAATTAACCTTGAAAACTGCGCTCGAATCCCCGCCCCCCAGGGGGCGCTTCCACTTCCCAGAGCGGGAGCCGCAGCCCCATGGCTTCCGCTGCACCGCACAGCGGCTCTTCTCGACTTGCCTCCTTGACACAAGGTCCTCACTCAGTCCTGAATTCCTCAAAGAACAGGATTCCATCCCATTACCTCTGCAACCCACGTCCTGGACTGGCTGATGCCCAGCGTGTCGGAGGAGCACTATTGTCGTGGGTGGGATGCGGTGCGCCCCCGGCCACCTTCTTGACAGCCAGCACGCGCTTGTCTCGTCATATCGGACAATGAGCTTTGCTGAAATCGTAGTGTTTGGGGAATTTTTCCATGTGGACTAGCGATTTCAAAGCATCGGTATGTTACCCAGAGTGCCCACAGGGTGTGCCTGCCTGCGGGGGTCTCATTCCCTGTATGTGGGCTTAAGTAATAGGAAAAGGGCAGGTGTCCAAAAGGGGCTGCCCAAGCTACTGGCATGTAATGCTTCTTAAAATATTCCTCAAGTCCCTGTCCTCTTCCCGCGCCTCTTCCCTGGAAGGTTGCAGTGGGGTTGAAGCAGCCTGGCTGGAGGCCTCCACCTCCTCTCAGCTCTCCCAGCCCTGCCCCTGCCAAGCTGCTGCTCTGTTCACTTTATTCTGAAATATGCTCACACACTGACCCCCACACCGTGCTCAAGAATCAGTTCCACAAGTCGGCAGGACCCCTTGGTCCATCTGGGCCTCCAAAGCAGCCCACGTGCCCTTCAGTCCTGACCCTGTGCCCGCCTCTGCTCCATCAAGCTCGCCTTCTCAGTATCGACCTCATGCCCCCTCCCTGACCTGCCCCCTTCCCAGGAAGCGGGTTCATGAACTCCATTCACTCTTCCATCAACAACTGCATTCCGAGCGTCTGATTCAGCTAGCGCCAGCCTCTCTCCTGCCTTCTCCACCTGAGCACCTGAGCTCAGGTTCATAGCCTTGCCTGTGTGTCTCCTCTCAAATGATCCACACCGGCTCCTTCTTTTCTGAAATTCTTATTTTATTAAAGCTGGCATTATCTTGTATCTGCACAGATTCATCTTCCATTAAAAGATATTAAGTTCATTAAATGAGCTATGTTTTTTAGTACATGTATTTTTTTATCTCCTGATACACAGCATCAGTACAACAATATTTGGTGTTTGTGGTTACTTGATATGAACATCAAATCTGGAGCTGCCCAGGTATCACCCTGATGCCTCATGTTGTATTTGCGCAGCGTCAAGCCTTGCTAGTCATTTACTGTAAAGGCAGACCTACCCTGATCCTCTCTATGAAGTGCGTCACACAGAGCCCCCTGCACCCAGTGAGCCTTCTGTCCCCCACTGTGGCTTTTCCTGCCACAGGCCGTGGAGGAAATAAACTGTTGTGCATAGACCGCGTGTTATGGTGTCCAGTCTTCTACCTGGGAATGCAGCTCTGGCTACGTGGCGCAGAGCAAGGAAAGCCCCAAGGCGGCTGAGAGTCTCACGCCTATGGTGTGAGGACCTGCTCTCTGCACTCTGGTCCCTTCTCAGCCCCCATCATGTTGAGTACGAGCCGCCTGGTAGCAGTTTTGCAGCATGTTTGAGTGACTTACACCTTGTGGAAGTATCTGGTGCACAAACACACTAGCACATATTCCCCCACCCGGGCGTGTCGTCCTCGGCTTAAAGGTGATGTGCAGCGACAAGCAGCTTGGTTTCAGGGCCTGCTCCCCAGATCTGGTTGGGCCACATCCATAAAACAGGTACAATAAAGATACCTTTCTTACAAAATTGTGAGGATCATGTGAGGTAGTACATGAAAATGCTTGGAAACCTCTGGACTGTAAGATGTGTGAGTTGGCACGAGCACAGGGCCTGTGTCCCTGGAAAGCATCCAAGTTGTTGAATTTAAATCAATGAGCAGGGTGACTACCCCAGGAACTAGACGGTGAGAATCAGCCCCCAGGGAAATCACTGTCCCGCTATGCCCACCTCCTGTCCCCTTAATAGCTTCACCAGACTGAACCCTTCAGTTACAAGAAGAATCCAGACTATGTATAAATACTTACATATTTACCTTCTCGCAAGCATGATGGCCATGTATTCTTAGCACAAAGTGCAACTCAGATTCAGCCCAGACGTGTCCTAATCAATCCTTCAAAAGAGAGTAAATAGGTTGCTCCTTGAGTCTCATCCAAGTCTATCCCATGACAGAGAACAGGGGCTTCCTGATTAAGTGTGCCCCACAAGGTCAAGGTCTGGGTTATTATTTTAAATAGCACATTAGACTTAGATTGCCTGGTGCATCCCTCCACGCCCCCTTGTAGAGTGAAACAGCATTAAAACACTGAGATGCTAGTGTGCATGGGGAAAGCTCACTGACCGCCTGCTGCTCTGTCCCCAGATGGAGGTGGACGCCGAGGAGAAGCGTCATCGCACGCGGTCCAAAGGGGTTCGCGGTACGTCTGCACTCCCGAGTCCCTGGGGGCCCGCTGGGGGTCCCCTTCGTCCTGTGGGGCTGCTGGTGCTGTACATCCTACCCCTCTCTGGGTGGCGCTGTGTGGAAGGCGGTGCTGGGGATAGATGATGAACTTGTGTCTGTTTCCCATCTCTCTGCAGTTCCCGTGGAACCAGCCATTCAGGAGCTGTTCAGGTTAGTTCTCTGTGGGTGAATGGATCCCCAATTGCAATGTAGATAATTCATGCTTTTTAATGGGTAGACGGTACTTGGGTACCCAGCAGCGGTTTGCTCACGCCCTGCCGAGCTGACGGGTGAATCCCCCCGAGACTTGCTGATGCCAACCTCCCAATGTCCGCTCCCTCCCACTTTGCTGTCTGTGCTGTCCCCCCCGCCCCCAGAGCCGCAGAGGCGCTGGGCCCCGCCCACCTGCAGCAGGCCCCTGTGTGACTGGCTCTTTCCGTTGCAGCTGCCCCACCCCTGGCTGTGATGGCAGCGGCCACGTCAGCGGCAAATACGCGAGGCACAGAAGGTAAAGCCTGCGCTTCTTCACCATGTCCCGTCTCGGGTGACCTCTTGGGGGTGCAAACCCAACAATAAGAATTGTGGGGGCATTCTTGGGAATCAGTGTGTGCCATGCTCTGCTTTTCTCCTCTGCTTCAGTCTTTGGTCTCAAAGCTTAAGCCACTTTAACTATCATGAGGCAGAACCTACGATAATACATCAGAGGACCCAAGACCAGCCTTAAACTCATTTTCCCACATGCACGCCAACAGCTTGCCCAGGCCCTCCACCTTTTTCGCCAAGGCTTGTTCCTTCTGCCTGTTGGCTGATTCTGGTAGCTACAGGATGGTGAATTAAAGTGTGACCTTCCTGATATTTCCGTAAGAACACGGCTTCCATAATCTAGCAGTTTGTCCTGGGAAATGAAGCCAAGCCTGGTCTCTGGGCCGCTGCATGGGGAGGCCAACGCCCAGGACAGATCACACCAAGGAGACTCTGGGGCTTAACTGATTATTTAATTCTTGTAAATACTGGGATTTAGGTCCCTAACAGAGGTGGGTATAGAGAACATCTAGAAGGTAAGGTGCCTTGGTAATTTTTGCTGGGAATGCACATCAGCAGAATTACATGGTGCCCACCTAAGGCTGAGCCGTGAGGAACCCAGTCTTTAGATTTACTTTCGTTATGATGCATCAGAAACATTTTCAGGCTATAATAAGTTTTTAGCTAATTTTTCACAACTTAGGTGCCAGGTTTAAGGTCATTCGTCGTAACAAACCATCAGGAAGCAGCCCGTGTAACCACAGCTCAGGCGCTGCAGCAGGTATACCCGCAGCCCCCCAGCTGACCTTCCTTCACGGCCTCCCATTCTATTTCCTTATCGGCTGAACATTAATTTATGGATGAAATCAAGCAATCATTTTGATTGTCCTTCAGTAAAATCAAAGGAAAAATTACAGATTACTCCCCAAATCCCCATGCTAGCATTTATGGAGACAGGAATTTTTAATGAACATCCATAATGAAACACCGATACGATTCCCCATGCTACATAGCAAAGCAACGGTGGGCCACTTTTAAAGGGATTTTACAATTTAAAATATTAAATCTATTATATTATTATTGTTATTGTATAGAAGAGTAAATTACTGAATATATAATTTAAATAAGTTTAAGGCATTTATGTCATTTGATGAACGACATTATGTCATATGGAAATTCTTAATCTAGAAGTTGTAGAAAACTGGTTCATGTTTTCATTGGAAAACAAGTTGCAAAATCATGAGTGAAATCTGATTTTTTTCTCCTAATCATCTCGATCAGTGAATATAGCTGACCTTTGAACAACACAGGGGTTAGGGGTACCAACCCCATGTGCAGTCGAAAATCTGAGTATAATGTTTGACTCCCCCAAAACTTTATCACTAATAGCCTACTGTTGACAGAAGCCTTACCAATGATATAAAGTCGATTAACACATATTTTGTGTGTTATATATATTATATACTGTATTCTTACAGTAAAGTTAAGCTAAAGAATATAAAAATTTTTTTAATTGTCACAAACCTTCAAAATATTTTCCAATTTATTTGAAAAATATTCACAAATAAGTGAGTCTATACAGGTCAAACCCATGTGGTTCAAGGGTCAACTATGGCTAACCTTCATTATATGGTTACTAATAAATTATTGAATTTGGTTAAAAAGTGTTAATGAGGTATCAGCTGGACAGTATTTTATAAACATGGTTTTGCAGGAAAAATCATGAAGTTTCCCAACAGTTGTGTCAGGCATTTACATTCTTAGCTAGGGTGCGTTCCACCAGGCAGTGGCTAACACGTCCCTGCACCATGCATGTGCGTGTGTTTATGAGATGAGAACTGTTTCCCTGCTGAGGAGACCATATTCAGGCTTGGGCTGGGGACAGTGTGGAGTTGGCCAGCCTACTCTTCCTTTGAGGCAGGATGCTGACATTGGCACCGAATACCTGAGTCTTACAGGTACTGAGGAGGGGCCCTTAGGGAGGAGGCACAGACATGTCCATGCTGGGAATTCTTTCAACAAATTTTAAAATTTAATTTAATATCATTTTTTACCATGAGTTATATTGTATGCAACTAAGAATATTCCTACTATTTTTGTAGGAATAGTTAATTATGAGATACATAGGGGAGTTGTGGACAAAGAACTAGTGCAGAGACAGCTTCTCCTTTCCCCAAGCTACTAATGAGACAAAGGGCTTTGAACAAAGTATTTCACATCTATGGATTGCAGTATCCTCAGTTTTCAAATGAGAGAGTTGCAGACCCTGTTATGTAAAACTACCACTCAAAACTGTCACCGGATAAGCCTCCCATCAAGAGGATTCTCACTGAGGTATCAAGTGAGTGAAACTTTCTGAGTTTTATGTTTTGATGTCTATATATCATCAGTCGTTTTTAACTAAGGGTCATTGCAGTTTCTTACTTTGAGAATGTGCTCCTTCAGGTATCAAGACTTGTATCTATATTAACAGTTCAGGACGGTTGCCATTTCAAATCTGTAAGATTTCAGTCATATCTGGCATTTTTCCTGGTTTTAAAAGAGGTCCTATTCCGTGAGTTCCTCCCGTCCACCAGCTATTCATGCACGTAAACACCAGCACACACCCGCCCCCAGCAAAGTGAGCCCTTGACCTCTCAGGTCTGACGGAAGAGGGGCGACCTCAGCTCTGCTCTGATGAAATTACCATCCTTTCGTTCTTCAGTGATAAATTTTTCAGTGCGCGTATTCCGTTAGGACCACACTGCATTTTATCCACACACCCCTTTAGTTCATCGCCAAGTACAAGATGTTATTTTAATATGCTGAGGTATATATTGATTTGAACCTACATAAAAAAAATTGAGGTAGGTGTGAGGAATCAGTGATGTAAAATAATCAAAAAGAAATTTAGGAAATTTGATATCAAGTGATAATGTGATACCTACCAGTTCATCTTTGTTGTTGACATGATAAAATTTCTGAGGAAATCAAATCTTAAGCACACTTTCAGCATAGCATTTATTGTGTTGTAGGACACGCTGGCGGCCCCGGGCAGCTGGTCCTGATGCTTCAGTGGCACCTGGGCTCTAGGGTATCTGCTAAGCCAATGGCTTTCTTCTGTATTTATTTTTCAGGATCCTAGAGATGGGGTTGTAGGTTTATAAGAAATGGGGAATAAAGAATAGGGGAGAATCAACCACTAGATGGTACCTGAGAATGGAAACAATAATTTGAAAAAAGGAATTTGCAATTTAAGGTCTTGGTCAAAATCTAGGGGCAGGAGTTAAGGTTGAAATACTTATTTTATTGGGTGGTCTACCTTCCTTTAAGAGCTGTGTTCTCAAGCAAAAGATAATCTATTCACGGGTATTAATTGGTGTCAGTAGTTCATGAACAATTTGAGGTAGCTGATAAATACACTTGTACAACTTCACAATTAAAAGCTAAAGAGATAAACTTAGGAAAAACCTGGGAGAAATGGAAACAGTTTTACCCAAAACCAAGGATATATCAAGGTTTAACATAGTGCGACATTTAGTTCTGAGTCTCTTGGCGGCCAAGACCCAGGAGAGAAAGATGAGCAGTAGAGCTCCCATAATCTGATAGAGCACACCAGCTCCTTGGGGAAACATGCCATGGTGCACAGAAGATGATACGTGTGAACTCCAGAACAATGACCAGCAGGGATCCGAGCTCAGTCAACACTTTTGTGCCAGGATGTATGTAATCAGGACCAGGCCTCTTGGGCAGCTAACCAGGATCTCAAATATATAACTTCAGAAACAGCATCTAGGCACCCTAATCTGATTTGATTTCTCCAACCTGAAGCTTTATACTATTAGCACACAAGGATGACAAAATGCCATGGAATTTGCGATCAGGACCAGAAGTAACTCTGTCATAAACCAAAAGGCTGAGCCGTCCTTTCTGTACACAGCCAGTCTGACCTCTTCCTTCCAGTGCACACATCATACACCTGCACGGAGTTCAGTACCTCGCCTGCTCCGAATGCACACGACTTAATGAAGCTTATGGAAGATGGAGACATTCCTGCATCTAAGGCACGGGGCTCAGACATGGAGCTTCCTTTGCAGACACAAAGGCTCTCAGTCTTCCCAAGTGAGTTTTCCACAGTTTAGTTCTTAGATGCCCAAGTTCAGGAAAGGGAACTTCCTGTGTTCCTGCCACCCTCCTGCCTGAATCACCTCCTTTCCCAGCATGCAAGTGGACCTGTGACTTGGAAGCACTATGAAAAACATGTGGTTTCCCATGTGTCTATAGGTATCTTTACAGTGGATGAAAGGTAAAAAGCATGGAATACAAACGGGGATCTGGAACGTCACTGGCCAATTTGTTGGCAGGGAGGGCTCCAGGCAAGGCGGGAAGGACAGGATTCAGCCCAAAGCATGTGGCTCAGTGTGAGTGACACCCCAGCACAGGGCACGCACAGCCCAAGCTTCCCGCACAGAAGGCCCTGGGCCGGCGGTGGGTGGGGGTGTCTCAGCCTGGGACATGGGGCCTCAGCATTCTGTGGTGGTGTCCCCCAAACTAAAGCTGGCATCTTAAGGAAGGGCAGAGATGGGTGAGAGAAGCCACATGTCCTGCTTTATCTGTCATTGTTTTACTATGAGTCAGCTACCAATGAAGAGAGGCCACTCTCAATGCAGAGTACACAGTAACTGGCACCGAGTGGGGACGAAAGTGCCGGACACAAAACATTTCTGCAGAACTCTACCTTCCCAAGTTTGACTGAGACTGAAAATTCTAGTGTCCTTACCTCCACAGTGCATGTGTTTTTGTCCCCATGTTGGTAGGAAATGTGTTAAAGGCAAAGTGAAACTTAATGTTTAGAAAGGGGTATACGTATAAAAACTCAACTTACTGCCAAAATAATGGCCCATTTATTGTTCTTAAATGTTTTTTTTTATTTTTCAATACATAAATTAGAAATAGGAATAACAAAATTGTGCTAATATCTATTACAGATTAATATTAAACAATGCAGAGGAATTGAGTTTTAGGCTTTCTTGTATTATATACATACTAGAGCATTTGAAATTAATTAGATTTACTTCTTTCTGAATAGTGATTTTTATATAAGCCTCTAACAAGAGAGAGAAAGCAAACCTATATTATGGATTAATTCTTCACATATCTATTTGGTGAACACTGAATTCATTTCTGAAATTTAATGGATTTAATTTACATTTTTACCCTATACTGCAATTTTTTTAATTATATGTTTGTTGAACGTAAGGTTCTGATGAAATATCTGACCCAGAATTCAACTTGAGGGTCTTGCACATTCAACAAGCACCCAAAGCCTAGAAGTTGGGTATCAGTATTATATTTAAATCCTCCCCACTTTAGAAAATTCAGAGTCAAATTAATTGATCTTGAAACTTTAAAATTAAAAGCTCCAAGTGATAGCTTTTCTTTGTTATTAAAAAATTACTGGGTTCTCTCTGGCTTGTGGTGCACACTCCCTATTCAGATTTTTTTCGCTTCGTGTTCGTTTGCACCCAGCAGTGTGATTGCCACAGCGGCAGCCACGGGTGAGTAATTGCCTGTCTTCCCGGGAGCTCTTCCTGGCGCTGAAGTGAAGGGCTTGCTTCCTGATGTGTGTGCCTCATTTGGATTCTGCCAACAGCCTAGGGCTGTATTATTCATGCCTTGACAGAGAGCGCGCGCTAAAAGCCTTGGAACAGAGCCAGGTACTGGCGAGAGACGGTGGAGCATTGCAATGTGCAATTGAGAGAAGCATCTATAATCCAAAAAAAAAAAAAAAACAAAGGAAGAAGAGACAGAGAGAGAAATAGGGATTCCTACATGCTCCTGTTACCGGTTTCACACTGATAGAAATTTCATTTCCATTAAAATAAAATACTCTAAAATAATTGCGTTTTTTTTCTAACCACGCTTGAAAGTTTAACACAATTTTCCACGTTTAATTGCAAAGCTGATTTTAATTAGTAAGGCCCTACATGTGAAAAATGAAGATTCACTTGGGTGCATAGAACATACTGCAGGCTTGCTGAATGCTCTAATTAATGTGTGGCTGCTGTGCACCAGCGTGCACTGTGGGATGTTTATAAGAAATTCTGTGCACGCAGCCACCCACCCCGCCTATCTGTGTTTTACTTTATGGATCCACAGAATAAATAACTCCCCCTCCTTCTTTATGGGGCATGATTGTGCACACCATCACTCCATCCATAAACTTGATGGCATGCATGTCCTTTTTAGTGTCTGTCACTGATATTATAAATCAGAAATTAGGGCACATATATTTTAACACTAATTTGATAGCTTGCACAGTTGCACATGAGCAAAAAATTTGAGATCTAGGAACTAATTTGTGCGAAGTGGAGAATCAGAGCAAGTGGGTGTCCCAGGCTCATCATTACTCTCCTAGTTTATTACCAATCTTGAGTGCAAACACACAAAACCCAAGCATAATCTTTTTGGGCTGTGGTGGCAGTCAACCTTCATTGTCACAATAAATCCTGTTTTTTTAAAAAAAAGGATTCCTGGCCATTCCCTGAGGACACATTTTGCCTGCTGCTTATGTATCGTGTTTGCCGGAACTGACGGATCTCTGCCCTTCGTGGCTTTTTACACATTTCAGACAGTGTGACTGAAAACTGCAGAATAAGACATGTAATGCATTTCAGGGCATATTTTGGACTTTGGTAAAATTAAATATGCCTTTCAAATAATTCCACTTTCAAAGAAAAGGAACATAGGTATTTTCAGATGGAATCCTAAAAACAGTAAACATACTTACCGAGAATCTGTGATGCGCATGGTCTGTACTGGCCAAGTCTAGATTCAGCAATCATGATCTTGGTCAGATTTCTTAACTCATGATTAAAAATGTATAAACATGGCTTTGCAACATCCACAGAATATATATCAAAAATCTGTGTGAGTACAGCCGTTGCCCGGGGTTTATCCACCAAAGAGCCGGTGCTTCAGTTCTGACTCCCACCATCTGCCTTGGGGTCACGACAAACACGTGGAAGCCGCCCTGCAGATCTGACGCGCCCCATGTGGCTGGAAGTCGCGGCAAAGGGGGTGGCCCTGCCATGCAGGCGCGGCCGGCAGCTGCCGCCTCACACCAACAGGTCGTCTGCTCTGTGACCCAGAGCTCTGTCTCCACCGCCTCTGGGTGGGACGGGACCCCAGCTGATCTTACTCCGGGGATGGTACGGGGCTGGCGCCCGAGTGGGTGGCTGTCGGGTGGCTGCAGGACTGTGTCTGCAGGCAGCGGGTCCCCAGTCCTTGGTGGGGGGAGTGGACAGGCCCCCACAGAGGAACTTGGCTCAGGGGCCAGGGCTGGCACCAGCTCTGAGGCCCGCGGGCTGCAGGCATGACCAGTGGTTCCAGAGAAACTGGCCTGACGGGCCGCCCTGAGATCTGCTGCTTTAACTCCACACTTGAGGGCGATCGCAGGGCTCTTCCCATCCTTTACATTCACACTTTGGGGAGACGGGGAGCTCACCGTGACCCCCGTTCCCCCTCCCTGGCCCTCCTCTGCCTCCGACCTTCTGTCCCGAAGAGAAAAAGTGCTGCAAGTATTAGACCCCAAACTACGCTGCACGCGTCCTGTCTGAGTGAGCAAGCGTTAGAGGGAAGAAGTGATTCAGTTGTCACGTTGCTTTAATAGGATGAGATTTCAGTGTTTTGTCTGTAACTGAGAATATTTGCAGCAGCAGTCATGGGAAACCCACCTCACAACACAGAGCTAATTGTCTTTCTGTAATTGTAAATCTGCTAATTGTAAACTGGAAACTGAGGTTAAGCCAAGGGGCTTTTTCCCGTCATCTGGCACCTTCCCAGGGGGCCTGGCCTCCTGTACTCACCTGGCCTCATGGAGGTCCCAGTGACCGGCGGGCCAGGGAGGGCCTTTCCGAGGAGCTGCCAGGCCACCCCTGACCAGCACCATGACTGTGCTGACTGCCAGCCCTTCCCAGGGGCTGGGCCAGATTCTCAGAGCAGGGTTCCATGGCCGGAACCTGGGAACCTTCTAGAGAGGCAAGTTCTTCAGCCTCACCCCAGACCCGCTGAATTGGAAGCTGTGGGGAGGGCCTGGCGTCGGCTCCTGCTCCTCCTCCAGGGTCTCTGACGCTCCCTGGGAGCAGGGGCCATGGAGCTCCAGAGGGCAGAAGCAGGGCGGCTCGCCTGGGCAGGCAACGAGCCGAGGGCCGCAGCACGCGTGAGCCTGAAAGCCAGAGCATTCCAGCACGAGTGACAGCGAATCTCCCCCAGAGGCCGCAGGGCGAGGGCTCCCCGCACACTGCCTGCTCTCCTGCAGCCTGGTCAGTGTGCCCAGGAGAGGACACAGCCCAAGAAGCAGACTGGGGCAGACTCCAGGCTGGAGCCTGGGTCCCACCTCACAGGTGTCAGCCTTGCATATGGCCACGGTTCCCAGGACGAAGGGGCGGGTGTGCCCCAGCGACCCCAGCCGTGTCCTCCGTGTTACTTCTACCCAGCACCCCTCCTCATGGCTCCAGAGCCGTGAAAGATGACTCCTGACTGAGGACAGCATCCTCTTCTATGTCACTCACTCCGTTCACACCCTGGATTTTTTGAAGTGGTGATCAGGGCCATGGTTAAGACCACAGCTGCTCTGTCTGGGAAGGTCGGCTCGAGGCTCAGCCCTGTCCCCCACTGGGCTCCCCCGGAGCCACCCAGGGATTTGGGCCATGAACACAGGTGGGTTCAGAGGTTTGGGGCTGCTCAGAGCCTCCAGCCCCTGCCCCTGCCCCTGCACCTGTCCCCTGGACCAGGGCAAAATCTGAGAGCAAGGTGCCATGGTCACCTGGCCAGGAGCACAGAGGCTGGGCAGAGAGCACTCTGGGCATGTCCTGGAGACTGTGCAAAGCCCGTGGCATGGCATGGTTCCCTCCTTCAGGGATGGATGCCTGAGCCTCCCTGGCTCTCCACCTCGGAATGGATCGCTAAGAACAACACCCCCCTTTCCTGCTAAGGGAAAGCTCTGAGCTCCATGTGGATAATCCAACAGATTTTAAAAGATCCATTCACTGTAATTTAGCAGCCATTCTGCAGGCTGTGCACACCATCTAAAGCTATATCTGACGTCGCCAGAGACATGCCTCTAGTACAAGGATGCATTTCCTAAAACTCTAGGGAGGAGAGGATGTGGGGGTGAGCATCGTGGAAGAAACTCTGGTCGTAAATAATGCATTATGATTCAGACACTCTCAGATGGTTCCCTAAGCCCCTCAGCCAACCCGATGGCTCGTTGTGCTGCTGAATGGACCATGTGCCCCCCGGGCTGGAAGAGGAGCTCCATTTATGGGGAAGCAGCAGGTAGCACTGAGGGTAGAGAGGCCAGCAGGCAGCGGGCCGGGGGTCCAGCGTCAGCACAGGCCATGCTGGGGTGGCACACACGGCACCCTCCCTGCCTGTGGGGAGCCCTCTGGGTCCTTCTAGTGCTAGCCCCACAACCCTGACGGCCCCAGCAGCACTTCATGGCATACAGCCAGCAGCCCTGGGACTCGTCCTCCATCCCCGCTGCTGTGACATGCGTCCTGGGCCCACAGCCTCCCCACCCCCAAGTTAGTTCAGTTTTTCTCAGAGGCTCTTCTAAATTAACTCGAACTAATTTCTAAAGCATGGAAAGGGGGGATATCGTGGCGCAGAGGAGGAGGTGGATTTGGAAACAGGGCTCTCCCACAGTCCTGGCCCAGAATTCATGTCCTGGAGGTGTGGACCCCCTGCCCAGGGCCTCCTGTGGGCACCACGGGACGCAGCGCTCCCGTCGGGCTCCTGGACTCCAGGCCAGCCCAAAGGGTCCATGGGCCTCTCAGAGCTTGAGGATAAAAGAAGTTTGCTTTTCAAAATCCTTCACTGACTCTCCCAGGCAGCTTTATTAGCAAGAGAAGCAGAGAGACGTACTGCTGGGCTCACGGGTCACTCAGGATGCGGTGGGGAAATGCCCGTGTCTTTAAAAAGGGCTGAAGATGAAGTTACCAGGAAGTGGTCGGGCAGACCCGCATGAACATCGGCAGTGTTGGGGCCCCTGAGCTCAGCTCAGAGCCACGTGGCATTTGCCCAGAATTTCAGTGACCTTTCCTTTTTCTTTGATTTGTAATGCATGTCTGCTACTTTTGAAAAGCCCCTTGTTATAGATGTTAATTTGTATTTCTTTATTATTTTAACTTAACTTTATAACATGAGTCTTTTTCTATATCATTCAATATTTTACTTTAATTTTCATGGCTAACTTCTATCCTGCAGTTGTAATTTATACAACTCTTCTCTTATCATTGGATTTCTTTTTTTTACTTTTTCATGTTATGAATAATGTATGATAAGTACCTTCGCCAGAGTTTTTATGACTTCATGGCTCCTCCCTTGCGGTGGGTTGCCGTGAGGAGGAGCGTTGCCTTGGAAGACATGCAGACGTCAACAGTTTTAAGTTTCTTTCCAGCAGGATGGGACCTTGTTTCTGTTCCCTATTATACGCAGATAACACGGGATATAGTTGTGTTTAAAATACTTCCTCCTTATTCAAAAAAATGTCTTATTTGTAAAAGGATCCAATGCAAAAATTGGAGCATTTTTTCCCACAATGCCTTGGCCAGAAAATTCTGGAAAAAGGCACAGCTGGCAGTGTAGGCCAGCCTTTTTCCCTTAGACATGACCCCTCTGGCTTGCTGTTGGCTGTGCTGGCCTTCCCGCCTCCTCCAGGCTGGGCCTGGTTGGGGGTTTCAGAGCCTCCTGGAGGAGGCGGCAGGCTGATGTTCTGGGCCAAGCAGAAGAAGAAGTGCAGCTCTGGTCCCCTCTGCCCTGGGCACCTGCCCCCCACCCCTGGTACCTGCCCAGCCTAGAACCCCAGCATGGGGAGTAGAGGAGAAGCCACGTGGCCAGCCACCAAACCTGCAAGCAAAGCATGTCAGGATAGTGACAGGGCACATGGTCGGTGGGCCCTCCCTGGAGGGCCCTGCGGTGCCCCCGTCAGCTGCTCACTCCAAGGTGGGGCTCACTGCCTGGCTCTGTGACTGTCCTCCACCTTCTGTCCCATTCACCTGTGTCCAGGGCGGGAGGCCAGATGAGGTGTTTGATTTCTAGTAGGTGCTCCAGCCTCTTGGTGGCACCTGTAGATGCTGCAGACACTGGGCATGTTGACCTTACGGCTTGGACACAGTTTTCCAAACACGACAACATTTAGGAAAATGAAATTCACAGACATTTCCTCCGCCCAGCTTCCGAGCTCGCTGCTGGAAGGATGGGAACCGACTGCCCTGCCCTGCAGAGCGCAGTGCCGGCAGCCCCAGGCTCCTCCCAGCTTCCCAGCACACACTGCTGTCCCACGGCTGTGCAACACTTCCCTTTCCTTCAGAGAGTGGGCTGCTTTTCTGCATTTAAAACGCAGTACCTTTTCTACACAACCTTTTTGAAGCATTTGCTCATACATTGCCTTTTCATTACCGTGCAGCCTCGCCCGTGTATAAACTTCCTTCGCAGATGGATTGCCGTTGGCTCTGTGGGAGACAGACCTGTCCTCTGTGTCCCCTTCCCTCTGTGGAGACACACTGCCAGGGGAGTAAGAGAATGACTAAAAACAGGAGAGCAGTTCCCACAACTGATCGCACCACTTATCACATATCAATACACCACCGACAGGTCAGGTTCGGTTCCTTTCTTCCCGTCAGTAATGCATAAGAACAGGTGCCCTGGCCTTGGAGGAAGGCCTCTTGGTCACCATCCTAATGGTTATTGTCCCCCCACCACGCATCAGGACTGGTGTGAGGCATAGAGGATGCAGCACGGGGAGAAAACGAGTCCCTCCCTGACGGAGCCGTGGTGCCTCGGCAGAAATGCAAAGATGACCCGGTGTTCTGGGTACTGTGAGGAGGTCTCGAGGGACAGTGGAATAGAGAAGGAAAGCAGCCACATCCTTCTGGAGGGTCAGTCTTCCAGCAGAGGTCCAGTCGACTGCGAGGGGATGCAGGGCCGCAGGAGCGAATGATGAGCACACCGCACAGGACGGCACTCCACTCACGCATGACCGGCAGTGAAAGCTGTCTGCTGTGGCCTGGCCGCGAGGCGGGGCTGAGTGCCACGGTGGCCTCCAGTGCAGGCGGGTTCTCCCAGCGCCTGAGAGCTCAGCCCACCGGGTGGCCGAGGCCAAGGGGCGGCGTGCCATGTGCAAGGGAGCCCGCCAGCTAAGGGACAGAGCGCCAGCCCAGCAAGGACAGATAAGAAAGCCCCTTGGAGACGGGACCACACCACGCTCGGAGCAGGAAGAGTGGGGCCTCGGGCACAGGCAGGGCCCAGTGGGGGTCCGGTGCCACTCCGGGGGGTGTGAAGCCTGAGCTTTAGGGTGGGTGCAGGGCCACAGCAGGACCAGGGGTCCTGGAAGGCCTCAGGTGCCGCGCACGGTGTTTGCATTGTATCCTCAGGAGCAGGGAGGCAAGGAGAGGACACTCAGGAAGGTCCATCGTCAGACTCAGGAAGATGAAGGTTGTCACACCCGCACGGAGGCTACGGCACGTGGAAGAGGGTCAGGGGCTGGCGACATCCAGGAGACACAAGGACTCGTGGCAGCCGGGCAGGCGGGCCAGACAGGAGGACCCGGCTCAGCCCCCTCACTGCGCCGACGGGGCGGCAGCAGCACAGGCCCAGGACTGGCAGGAAGCCCCTGAGCTTGCGGGCCTCACCCACTTGCTGTCTGTCACCCCAAGGCCCTCGGAACGGGGTGGATTCCCAGCGTGCTCGCTGCTGGTGCCCATGCACAAGAACTTTCCTCCCCATTCACCCAGCACCCCTGGGCTCCGTGGGCTGGGTGCCTGGCCCAGGCCCCAGTGGCAGGATCCGCAGGCCGGCTCCCATTTCAGCCCTCATTCCAAATGCTGGCTGCACCCCAGAATGTCTGTGTTCCTCACAGTCCATCTCCAGTGGGATCCAAACCCAACGGCACTTCTTATTTCAGCAGTGGGACCCGGCCCCAGATGCAGACCCAGGACACTGAGGGTCCTCATGCATCCCTGGAGTTGGGACACCACATCAGCCACGTGACCTTGGGCACCTTGGCAGCCGTGGAGAGCAGGCCTTGGTGAGGGTGGGCACGCCACAGCCACTCTTGCAGAACTTCTCTTCTGTTTTGCAATCTCCCAACATACACTAACATATACTGTTAGACAGCAGAGGTCAAATGCCTCTTTTTATGGCATACCTTTCCATTTTCCCAAATCCAGTCATTCCCACACAGCACACGGGCATTTTTCAGGAAAGATAGGTGGGCACACCAGCGACTGGGCTCCCTGCCGGACCTGAGCCACCATCTCCTCTGCAGCGTCCTCAGGCGATGCTGAAGGCCCCCAGAGGTGATGAATCGGTTTTATATGAGAGTCATTTTTTTTTTTACAATTTATTTTATTTTAGTATCATTAACCTACAATTACATGAGCAATATTGTGATGATTAAACTACCCCCTTCATCAGGTCCCCCCCACCAACCCTATTACAGTCACTGTCCATCAGTGTAGTGAGATGAGAATCACTACTTGTCTTCTCTGAGCTGTACAGTCCCCCCCGTGCCCCC